>JALMGJ010000002.1:187360053-187657553 GCA_023362775.1 Charina bottae | reverse complement strand
AGACCATTGGAGATTGCCTTCCCAGTGGGTTCAGGATTGGATAGAAGGCAACTGTGCATTCCTGCCATGGAGAAATGGTCAGTGGCTTATACCTGAATGAGGGCAAGCTGTGGATCAGCTTTGCTCCTCACTGTCCTCTAATTCTGGCTGTTCCTCTTTCCCCTCCTGCTGATAATACTGGGAGTTGGAAAGAGGAGGAGGAAAACACACAAGACTACTATGACTGATACAGGAATCTCTCTCAGATTCCTGATATTCCATGACAACAGTGCAGATCCAACTAACCCTAGTTAAGGGAGTCTGCCTACTAATGGTAGTAGAATGCTGTTGGGTCCAACGCTTCCCTGGACGTGTATGCTCACTGGAAAAGCCTGATGTCTTCACATCACAGATGTGAATTGAGCCATGTTTTGAGAGGCGTGCAAGTCTTTTAAGGTGTGTAAAGCCAGTCAGGATGCTTTCCACACCTTTATTTTTTCTTTTGTTGTAGAAATCAATGGGAATTTGCTGGTCAACATTCTGGTAGTTTGCTGCTGAACTGTGGTGATGGCAGGGGGCTTCAGGGACTCACAAAAAATGGGGTTATGTGATCTGTTGGCCATGACCTACCCATTTCTTGATTTAAAGATTGCTATTAACATGCTATTAACATATAAGGGGCGTGGTGGCTCAGCGGGTAAGACACCAGGCTTGTTGATCGGAAGATCGCAAGTTCGAATCCCTAGCCCTGCGTGCGGAGTGAGCTCCCGCACTAGCTCCAGCTCTTGCCAACCTAGCAATTCGAAAGCATGCAAATGCAAGTAGATGAATAGGTACCACTTCGGTGGGAAGGTAACAGCATTCCACGCGCGTCATGCGGCCACATGAGCATGGAAGCGTCTTTGGACAACGCTGGCTCTTCGGCTAACAGACGGAGATGAGCACCGGCCCCTAGAGTCGGACACGACTGCACAAATGTGCAGGGGGAACCTTTACCTTTTATTAACATATTGGTCTCTCAGTTTCATACAGTTGGGATGTGTTTGCTTTTTATGGTTATTTTATTTTCTGTGTTTAGATTATTTAATTTTAGGTGGGATTTTCTTCTGTTTCCTGTTATCCTAAATTTTTAGCATGATTGTTGAGTGCCTTTTACTTGTTTATTTAGCTTCTATCTTTTCATTTTAATTATTCAATGGTATGTCATCCAGTGAACCTGGCATATTTAGCCTCTAAGGAAACCAGACAGAGAGCTGTCTGGCTTGTACCATTCCCCCCCCCCACCCCATTTTTGTTTCATTCATCTGAAACCTACACCAAGTACTAATCCCTACTATCTTCTTTCAGTTAACCCACAATTTTTCATGTTAAGTTGAATGTTTTTGTCATGAAACACCAATTGCACCTAAACTTTTGCAGATGAAGAGAAAAAGAACATGCCTTCTAATGGGAAGCATATCAAAACAGAATGCTCCTAGAATTTTCTCTACAACATTAACCATCCATAAAAGGGTGGATCTAATTAAACAGCCAATAATGCTAAATGAATTAGATCCAGTGTTATTCTTAAATAAAATAGGAGCAGCATGAATTACCTTACAACCTACCTTGACTGAATACTTACAGACTGGCGTCAAGGCTGGCCTTTCCATTAGCCAGAGTTAGATGCTGGATGATCTGCAAAGGAAGCCCTTGCTGTTTCCTTCTCTTTGAGGGGAGAGCTATATCTTCAAGGCATGCTAAGGAAGCCAGGCTTCAAGTGAAGTGAAAGATCTGTCCCATCACAGGTTAAGCTGCTAGTCCAGTTGGTCTACTTGGTTCATGTAGGTAGAGTGGGATGTGGCACTGTCTTTTCTTCTCCTGAGGCACCAAAATGGACTGTCCAAGTGGGTCTCTTGCCTCTGAGTACCAGAGGATCTGTGTTACTCTGAACACTTGGAGGGGGCAGCCTGAAGACGATTTCCATTCTAACAACTATTAACAGTACAGGTGCATTTCAGTACATTTCATAATACATATGCTTCAGTATGAGATGTAAACTGTTTTATTTATTTATCCCTAGAGTTAAATCCCATTTTTATTTATACTACTCAAGCCAGCATACATAAAGCTCCTACCTCCTATTTTCCCCAAAACAACACTGTGACGTGGATTGGGCTGAGAGACAGGGACTGGTCCAAAGTCACCCAGCTGGCTTTCAAGCCTAAGTGAGGACTAGAACTCACAGTCTCCAAATGTCAAGTTCAGCAACTTAACCACTATGCCAAACTGCTCGAGTGAAGCTGTCCGAGCTTGCAGAGTTTTTCAGGCCTAACAAATACCCTGAAAACTTGCACTGAACATAAATTAACATCATTCAGATGAAGAGATAATATATAATAATATATTCAGAAGGTATTATACATGTTCAGGATTTCTTTTATGCAGCGATATATTACAATATTATACTTCCAAGATAACTGACATATGGTATCTCAGTTTTACCACATCAAGGCATTTTTAGAAATATTTATCACTTAAAAAAGAATGCAATGAATAAACATGGATGGATGCAGATAGTTTTATTTGCCAACAGTGCCTCCTTGAGGACCTACAGTGAGTGAAAGATGGATGCAAGTTAATAAATATGCAAATGTGATAGTGGTGCTAGACTGAGGTTGAAATTTCTCTGCCTTAATCCAAATCTGCTTGGCGGATATAGTGGAGGGTCGACCACCCCCAGTTGATTAGGGCGGCAGAAGGCTGGGAGGTCCCTTGGTGTGAGTGTGGTGCCCCCCTTGTAAGTGAGAGTGACGAGGGGGGGACTAAGACTGTATGAGTTATGAGAGAGTACCTACCCTTGAGTGAGAGGCAGGGTAGGTAGGAGTGTTTGAGTCCCTTGCTGTAGCTAGTGAGAGAGGCCCAGGAGGGAACAGTGAGAGTGGGTGAGCTGTGTGGGGTGGCTGGGTCTTACCAGTGCTGAGAGCGTGAGCTGGTGCACTGGGGCCCCTGCCATTTACCCAGGAGAGATTGGGGTGAGAGGATGGATGTATGGGGAAGGGGACCTTTGCCCAAATCCAGGCTTTCCGGGGACTCGGGAGTGGAGGCGTCTGAGCCAGGAGACTCTGGGGGCTGCGGGGCGGGGAATTTGATCGAGGTGGTGATGGGTAAGGGACGTTATGACGGGAGCTGGAGGGCAGGCCATTGTTGGGGAAGGCGCCCCCGGTGTTTATTACCGGTGGCGTGTTCCGGCCCTCCAAGCTCATACCCAGGCCCTGGTAAGCAGATCTTTGAGGGCCCCGATGTCCGGCTGCTGCTCCTTAATGCCAGGTCTGTGAATAATAAGGCTTCCCTCATCTGCGATTTATTCGCGGAGGAGGGGGCAGACCTGGTATGTATAACAGAGACCTGGCTGGGCCCAGAAGGAGGGGTTGCCCTTTCGGAAATGTGTCCAGCCGGGTTTTGAGTGTGGCATCAGCCGAGACAACGGGGCAGGGGAGGCAGGGTGGCAGTTGTCATCCGAGAGTCTCTTATGGCCTCCAGGGGCGCTGCTCCACAAGTGACCAGATGTGAGAACCTGTTTTTCAGGTTGGGTTCCCAAGCACAGTTGGGAGTGTTGCTGCTGTACCAGCCTCCCTGCTGCGTAGCAACCTCTCTGCCCAAGCTGCTCGAGGCCATCTCTGGGTTGGCAGTGGAGTTCCCCAGACTCATGGTTTTGGGGGATTTCAATCTGCCATCCCTGGGACGGGCCTTGGAAGCGGCCCGGGAGTTCATGACTACCACGGCAGCCATGGGCCTGTCGCAGATTATTCGGGACCCGACTCATGACAGTGGTCTCACTCTGGACTTGGTTTTCTTGTCAGAGCAGTGGCAATGTGATCTGAGGGGAGAGTTACATCTGTCCCCATTGTCATGGTCAGACCACGCACTGGTGACCTTGAGGCTCTCGTGTGCTGCCCCACTCCGCAGGGAGGCGGGACCTATTAGATTGGTCCGCCCCCGGCGACTTATGGATCCAATGAGGTTTCAGAGGGAGCTGGGGGTTATACCTGAAGATCTGCAACACGGTCCAGCGGAGGTCTTGGCCGCAGCTTGGAATAAGGAGGCGGCCGAGGCCTTGGACAAGATCGCGCCTATGCGACCTCTCTTACCTCGTTCGACCCGTCACTCTCCGTGGTTCACGGAAGAGTTGAGGGTTTTGAAGAGGGTTAAGAGACGTCTGGAGCGCCGCTGGAGGAAGACGAAGACTAAATCTGACCGGACACAATCTAGAGCCGCTATTAGGGCCTACCTTGTGGCAGTAAGAGCGGCAAAACGTGAATATTTCTCCGCTCTTATTGCGTCCGCAGAATGCCGCCCGACAGCCCTGTTTAAGATTACTAGATCTCTCTTGGTTCGCGAAGATACGGTGACCCATTTACAGGGCCGGTCGGAAGAGTTTGCTGAGCATCTGCAGGACAAAATCGCTCAGATTCATTCTAAGTTAAACTCTAAGCGTGAGGCACAATCTGGGGAGATGCCAGAGGTACATACTTACCCTGTTATCTGGGAACAGTTTGACCCTGTTGGGCCTGATGAAGTAGACAGAATCCTCCAGATTGTAAACGCCACCACATGCCATCTAGACCCGTGTCCCTCCTGGCTGGTTAAATCAGCCCGGGAGGTTACATGTGGTTGGGTCCAGGCGATGATTAATACATCTTTGGGGGAGGGGGTGTTTCCAACAGTCTTCAAGAAGGTGTTGGTGCACCCCTCCTCAAGAAACCTTCCCTGGACCCCACTGTTTTGAACAATTTTCGTCCTGTCTCCCACCTTCCCTTTTTGGGAAAGGTGGTTGAGAAGGTGGTGGCGCTGCAACTCCAGAGGATTCTGGGTGAAACGGATTATCTAGACCCCTTTCAGTCAGGTTTCAGGCCGGGATATGGGACAGAGACTGCATTGGTCGCGCTTATGGATGATCTTTGGCGGGAGCGAGATGGAGGGAGTGCATCCATTCTCGCTCTCTTTGACCTCTCAGCGGCTTTTGATACTGTTGACCACGGTATCCTTTTGGGGCGGCTCAGGGAATTGGGGGTGGGTGGCGTTGTTTTATGCTGGTTCACCTCCTTTCTCCAGGACCGTTCCCAATCGGTGGTAATAGGAGAGATCTGACCCTTGACCCCTCTTGTGTGGGGTGCCACAGGGTTCGGTTCTCTCTCCTCTCCTATTTAACATCTATATGCAGCCGCTGGGTAAGATCATCCGTCACCATGGGATGAGGTATCACCAGTATGCTGATGATACCCAGCTGTACATCTCCATCCCGGGTGAAGTAAGTGTTGCAGTCGACACCCTTTTCTCAGTGTCTGGAGGCTGTGCGGGCCTGGATGGGGCACAATAGGCTTCAGCTGAACCCTGGTAAGACGGAGTGGCTGTGGATTGATGGCCTCTCGATCTCCAGGAAGTTGTCATCTTTAACTCTGGATGGGGTGGCACTACCCCGTTCAGATTCAGTGCGAAACTTGGGGGTCCTCCTGGACTCACGACTCCTGCTTGAGGAGCAGGTGGCAGTCGTGGCCAGGAGGGCCTTTGCACAGCTTTGGGTGGTGAGCCAGTTGTGCCCCTTCCTGGATCAGGAGGCCCTCCGAACAGTCACTCATGCCCTTGTCATCTCCCATATAGATTATTGCAACACGCTCTACATGGGGCTACCCTTGAAGAGTATCCAGAAGCTTCAGCTGGTCCAAAATGCGGCTGCACGGGTAGTTCTGGGTGCTATGAGATCAGCACATGTAACACCGCTACTCCGTGAGCTGCATTGGGTACCAGTTTGCTTCCGGATTCAATTCAAGGTGTTGGTTATCACCTTTAAAGCCCTACATGGCATGAGACCAGGTTATCTGAGGGACCATCTTCTCCCGACCACATCTACCCGCCCCACCCGATCATGCAGGGAGGGCATGCTTCGGATCCCTTTTTTAAAAGAATTCCACCTAGCGGGGTCCAGGATACGTGCCTTCTCTGCAGTAGCACCCGCCCTGTGGGATAACTTGCCCCCTGAGGTGAGACTGGCACCCTCGCTCCTGGCATTTAGGAAGTCCTTGAAGACCTGGCTCTACCAACCCACTACACTGATTTCACAGATATATTGCTGATTTACTTTTTTGTCAGGAATATTTGAGAATTTCTATAAAACCACTACAGATTTTTAGATTCCACACCTTTCCTTCTTCCTATACTCTCCAATACTCAAGAAGCAATGCTAAATTATTGATACCTTCTTCAACTAAATTCCCTGTAATGTCATAGCAGACTCCTAGTACAAACAGTAGTGGTGAAAAAAATTGGACGAATTTTAAAACTTTCCTTTCAGAACAATTTTACATTTCCTGGGGTGGACCACTTAATCATTTCCCTGATCCTATAGAAATTGAACGTCCTGGTAAATCTTAATTACATCAGATGCTGTTGCATCCATGAAACCAAAGGTACAGAAAGTTCACCATATATAGATCACCATTATTCTATTCAACCAGGAAAAGGTGCACATTAGGATTAATTTTGCAAGATGAGAACAATGGTCTACCTAACCAAACATTCCCTTGTACCTCTGAGAAGTGTACAAAATCACAAGATGTCCTTGTGAAAGTTTGGGTATCCTATGGGTATATATTTTTCTTCTTTTTGCCCAAGACTTTTGCTAAATACATTCTTATCTTTTCAAATTGTTTATCTAGACCAATATTTATCAACATCAGCAAGTACAGAAAGTTCACCATATATAGATCACAATTATTCTATTCAAACCAGAAAACAAAATGTAATGTTTGCCATACTACATATGTGGGGCTGTGTAACAATTGGAAAGAGACTCATGGATGCCATAGGGACCGTGGTCCAAGCTACTTCCAATCTCCATTTAAGTTTTACAGATCACAGAACAACGGGCTGGGCTGGGTATCACCTCTAAAATCACTCTGTCTAGTTCAGGAAATTAGACCTGTGACATCATGGCTGGAGATACATGAACAGGATCTATCACAATATAAAGAACTACGGATTTATCAAGCATGGGGAGTAGCAAAAAATGTTGCTCATTTATAGTAGAAAGACAGTGCCCCCTCAGGTTTACATTCTTGGCTCTTTAGTGACATAATTGAAAGACTAACTGATATTATTCCATGTGGTCAAGGTTTAACGTTGCGTTTAAAAACTGAGCTGTTTTCTGTAATCATTATGTTTTTGTCCTTTTCTGTTCTTTTTTCTCTTCTGTTTGTTTGGATTTCCTTTCTTGTACTCTTGTTAAAATTTATTTCTGTATACTAAAGCAAACAAGCAAGCAACAAAACTCACTGAACCTATTCATCAAAACTTGGCCTTCTTGACACAAATTCCATCCAATTCTCCTTACATTTTTTTTTAAAAAATGCTTTATTTAAAACATCACTGTTTTTAGGTACAGTAGTACATAATACAAAGTATCCTGCATCAATTTGTCTGAAATGTGATCTATTTCATTCAGCTGTGAGGAATTAATACTTACTGAGAATTTTGTTAAAGAGATATAGCCATACATGGCAGTGATGATCAGTGAGAGATATCACTATTGAGATTTCTGAATCAAGATTTGGAGATAAACCTTCAGTTGGATCAGAGGAGTCACTGAATCGAACTGAGGTAAATTAGTCTGCCTTATTAGGTTTTGAACTAAATATTATGATCTGTGCACATCCATAATCTTTTAAATGAGGATCTTCTGGTTTAAAAATACATCACTCTCTGGTTTTACGGACTAGCAATCCATCATGCTAAAGCTGTATTAATGTTTTATGAGAGCGGACATATTTCCATCAGCCATTTTGACTGATAGGCAAGAAGAATGACATACAAATGTCTTTATTATTTTTTTGCCACCGGATGGACGATAAAAATAAAGCAAAGTGCTGTAGCATTAAGCCAGAAGGGATGAAAATCATAGAATCAAAGTAGGGAGGTTTTTTGAAAGGTACACATTAGGATTAATTTTGCAACATGAGAACAGGGGTCTACCTAACCAAACATTCCCTTTTCCACAGGGGCCAATCTGATACCTCTGAGAAGCGTACAAAATCACAAGATGTCCTTTACACTGAACTTTTTGGGGATAATACCTTTCCTTACTTTGCACAATTTGAGTTTCATTTTGGTCACTAATAACTGATGGTCTGTGCTGCAATAGGCACCCGGAAGTGTCTTTACAGCTGTGACTGAGCTTTTCCAGCACTGTTGGCATAAAATGAAGTCAATCTGCTTTCAATGTTGTCCATTTGGTGCTGTCCATGTGTACAAATGCCACTTAGGTTGAATAAATCATGTGGTCATTATGCTGAGATGATTTTCCTGGCAGAATTGCACTAGGCGGTTACCAGCTTCATTCCTTTCGCCTAACCCGAACTTGCCTACAATTCTTGCATCTTCTTCCTTTTTGCACTGAAAATGTTGCCTAGCCTGGCAATGAAACGTCTGCAAGAAAACAACAAGGCTCAGAGAGCACCAAGGACTCCACATCTTCTCCTTTGCCTACTTTTGCATTGAAATCTCCCATAATGTACAAAAGGTCCTTTTTAGGTACTTGTTTAAGAGCACTTTGAAGCTCACTGTAAAAATGTTCAGTTTCATCATCACTTGAGTCTGCAGTCGGTGCATAGACTTGTAGTATGGTGCTGTTGAGTGGCTTGCCTTGGATTTGGATGGATATTATACGATCATTGTGTGCTCTGTAATTCTCGACGCAATTAACAACTTGTTTGCTTACAATGAATGCAACTCCCTTTCGTCTGGTGTTGACACTTCCAGAAAAATAGACCGTGAACTCATCTGATTTGAATTGACCATTACCTGTCCAGTGCAACTCACCAATACCAAGGATGTCTATATTCATTCTGATCATTTCTCGTTTTACAATATCCAATTTGCCAAGGGACATGCCTCTGACATTCCATGTACCAATTTGGTAAGACTTTGTATAGCGTAGGCTGCCCCTTTCATCATGGGCACCATCAGTTGTTGGGCTTCCTGTAGGCTTTCCCCCAACAACATCATAAAAACCCTGACTACTAAGCACTAGCCCTTGCTCTTCTCCAGTGGCTTGTAGGCTACCGTCCAGCCTGGAGGGTCCGCTGTTGGTATCCATATCTCCATCATGTTGAGCTCTTGCCATAAAGTGTTCTGGTGAAATTTTGCTGCAGGGTAGTTCATCATTGCTTTCCCTCCCCCTCCCCATTTATCAGGGCTTGGGACCGGCATACAACTGACAGATCAGCTATATGGCTGGGTTGATATTGATTGACACAGCATCAATTTACCTATTATGTGTGATCAGAAACTTTCTGAATCAAGAAAATGCCAAAATACGCAATTGCCTGCAGGTAAATCAGAAACATAGGAAAATCTAATAAACTTAAGTGGGATTGTGGGAGTTCATTTTTATGTATCATGTATGGATTTCCTGTAGTAACCTATGGCTGCGAGAGCTGGACCATAAGGAAGGCTGAGCGAAGGAAGATAGATGCTTTTGAACTGTGGTGTTGGAGGAAAATTCTGAGAGTGCCTTGGACTGCAAGAAGATCAAACCAGTCCATACTCCAGGAAATCAAGCCAGACTGCTCACTTGAGGGAATGATATTAAAGGCAAAACTGAAGTACTTTGGCCACATAATGAGAAGACAGGATACCCTGGAGAAGAAGCTGATGCTAGGAAAAGTGGAAGGCAAAAGGAAGAGGGGCCGACCAAGGGCAAGATGGATGGATGGTATTCTGGAGGTGACGGACTCAGCCATTGGGGAGCTGGGGATGGTGACGGCCGACAGAAAGCTCTGGCGTGGGCTGGTCCATGAAGTCACGAAGAGTCGGAAACGACTGAACGAATAAACAACAAAATGGATTTTACATTTGTAGTTATTTGGGGGGTTTCCAGAAAAGTGGCCAAATTAAAATCTGCTTAAGCCCATCCCCATGGGCAAGATTCTCCTTGAACAACATCCCTACACCTGCTTACTCAGAAGTAAATCCTGTTCATCAAAGATTCTGTTTCTCCCTGCTTTTCCTTATTTTTAAAGCACCAAATTATTTGCTTCCTGTCCAGTTGCCGTTGTATTCTTAAATTGCCCTTAATCAATTAATTGGGTGGGATGGGGGTTGAGAATGATGAGGAAGCATAGGATGTAGTCAGGTTGTCTGTGGGGACATGCAATTGAAGGCCCACCCCTTTTTTAAATGTGTTGCAGCACACTTTAAAAAGGAGCGAGGTTTCAGTCATGTAGTCACATTCACCATCTTGACATTTTTACCCACACCCTCACCCCAGCCCAGCAGATATCCCTGGACCTACTAGTCATTTCCTCTTCATATACACCTTCCTTCTCACTTTAAAAATCTGAGGAAAGATGGAAACATAAAGATAAAATAATAAAACAAAACCAGTCACTGCTTTGAGAGCAAAATGAAAACATTAAATATATTCTGGCTCCCAAAAGGAAGAGGAACAATTTGGTCAAGGAAGATTTAGGGAAGACACCCCACCCCACTAGCAGAACATTGTCTGGATTCTGCATTAAAGTAATGGGCAGATGGGGTTTGTCAAAATGAAATGGCTAGTCTACAAGTAATAATTGTTCCCGGGACTGTTTCCAGAGGTATCCAGAGACCAAACAATTTCTTTCTCTTTACAGCCTGGTAGGTACAGCACTGGATAACGGTCATGTCGTCTGTATATAATTATCTGTGATTATCTTCAAGCAAAGAAAGCTTCACTAGCAGAGCAGAATGGCAGTTATTCCTATTTAAGACGTCCAATTCAATTAGGTCTCTGAGACTCAGTTCCATTTCTGCTTTGGGTCATGGCAACTTGATTGACTTTATTGCGTGGTGTTGGGTCAAGTATAAATGACCCTGGCAAAAAGGGAAGGCCACAATGAGAAAGAATCATTATCATTGCCAGGAGGTGGTTTCAACAACTTCTCTAATCTCTCTAATAACTCACAGCCGGCAGTCTTAACATCTCTGCATCGCTCTCCCTTTCTTTCTGTCTTCCAAAATGGCTGTCAAGGCCCCAGTATTGTCAAGTTTGAATTCCCTGTTGATCATTTACAGGCTTACCAAATCTTGTCCGAACAACATCAGGACAGTTACTGGGTGGCAGCAAAGTTTGGCTTTTCTGTATCCCTTGGCTGCATCCTAGAGGTTGCCTGGATTTCTGCAGCCTGGATCTGATAGCCCAAATCAATTAATAAGGAGCTTTGAGCTCCTGAGTGAAAAAAGCAGGCTATAAATCAAGTAAATAAATAAACGGTACGTACAGCCCCATCATATGTTCATGACTGGGCCACACAGATTTCCCTAGTATTTAACTGTGAACAGCTTGTGACTAGATGGGAGAGAAAAGCATTTGAGATAAAACAAACCTTCTAGGGCAGGGGTGGGGAACCTTTTTTCTGCCAAGGGCCATTTGGATATTTATAACTGGGGACCAGGGGGGTGGGGGGCGGGGTTTCTTGGATTTCCACAGACTGGGGGCCGGAGTTTGCGGGCGGGAGCCAATCACAAGCACTGGGGGGCGGGGTTTGCAGGCGGGAGCCAATCTCATGGAAGGGGCGGGGTTTGCGGGCGGGAGCCCCACGGGCCTTAGGCAGCAGCCCCGTGGGCCTTATATGGCCCGCGGGCCTGACATTGCCCACCCCTGTTCTAGGGGAATGGAGGAAGAGGGAAGTTTCTGCACAATTCAAACAAAAATGTTATAAACTAGTGGAGGAAAACTTACTATCCTTATTTATAAAGGGAGGGAGGTAGCGTGAATATAAGATCTTCTCAAAGGCTAGATTAAACAGAAATAAAATGTTTACCTCCATTGCTGTAGTCTCTGAGAATTTGAACCCACCCTCCCATTTGAAACATTCCCATTTTAATCTTCTTTTGTGTAAATACAGTATAAATGAGATTGAGAACCCAATCCTTAGGATGCAAATGGGCGAAAGGAAGGTCACACTTTAAAAAAAAGTTTAAGAGAAAGTAGTAACAGAAACTGCCAGTGCAGCAAGTATAAATGTAGAAAGTAGGATCCAATATAAAGCAATACTCACCTAACCTAGAATATTACTGTTTTCTCCTGAGAAAAAACATTTTATCCCTCTAACCAGCTATTGCATAAATACCATATACAAGTACTCACAGATCTGCAATCTGAAAGAATACAGCAAAGGCTAAAAATAAGGAGCCAAAGAAAACCCTGTAAAGTAGAAGAAAATGGCAACAGGAGAAAAAGCATTAGCTGACCTTTTTTTTTAATCGTCCAGAGGTAACTTTTCAACATCTTTCCTTAGGGAGGCAGGGCCTCTTTGAATAGTCTGCCCCAGGCATCTGATGGACCTCATTGGGCACTTGCAGAATGTCCCAGAAATCTGGAGGGCTGTTTTCTTGGAAGCAGCCAGAGGCCATCTGGATCCTCAATAGGATTGCTCCTGAGTGGCTTCCCTCTGGGTGCAGATCCTGGGGGGCTCTTGTTTTTTTTAGGAGCTCTGGGAGATGAAGCACCAGAGATGCTACGAGTGATGCTGGCACAAGACAAGACGCCACATTGGATATGGGTGTGAGCCAGAGTTCAGGCCTATAAGATAACAGGAAAGGCAGCAATGTGCAATTACCTTAATTGCATCCATGGAGGGCCATCCAGCAGTTCTTTTTAAAGTGACCAAGACCACTTTAGAGAAGGATGGGCTGGCATAACCATTAACGGGCTCCAGTGATAAGTTAGCTAAGATAAAATAACTCACATTTGCTTGGAGCTGGGAGCTGGCTAGAGAGAGTCCAAGGAAATGCTGAGAGAGACATCTTGCAATGTGATCTGGGAAGAATTTGAGGAGGAAGTGAACAGAGCCCTGAATGGGATGAGCTGTGCCATCTGTCAGCCAGTCCCCATTCCATCTACTTTGTACAGGTAGCCCAGGAGGGTAGAGTGACTGGTGTCCTTAAGGGGGCATTAGCACATGTTCTCTTTAAAGGTCCAACTTTGGCCCAGCTATATTGGGAAACTATTGCCCAGTTTTCTTTGGATGCTGCTGCTGTTTAGTTCTTAGAGTTGTTCAGTTGAAGCAGCATAAAAACACTCTAAATAAATAAATGGGGGTGGTTTTGTAGTGCCTATCCATCCACATCCACACTCCCCTGTTTCTTTCCCTTGATGAAAGATAACTTCCTCTCAAAATTAGTTTCCAAAGAGATAGAAATCCTCATGACTGAACAACTCCTGGGTGGATGTGATGTTTTACTTTTACTTAGTTACTAGGGTGCCCAAAGGATGCGTGTGAATGTTCTGATTTTGTTGTCCAATAACCTTTTCCGTATTCTGCAGCCTCCTTGATTTCTCAAGTTCAATTGACTCTCAAGAGAGCACCTGAATTTTCTCAGAGGGTAAAATATGGAAGTGAGGTTGCTTTGGAGTTATGGAAATATGTGTAACAGAAAGCAACAACAATGGGAATAGCAAGTACTGTAGCTCCTTGTCACCTCCAACAGTGACAAGGAAAAAAGCTGAAAAACACTACCAAGAGAAAGTCAAAAGCAATTTTCAAGCATCTTAAGAAGGCTGTAGACAATCAGAAGCCTCTTTCATGGGAAAGAAAACTTCTGAGAGATTGGAAGGTAGATTCCAGCCCAGCATTCGATTCTTGAGTGGGATGAAGATGATGCAACCATAGGAGATTTGGTTTCTTACCTTGAATCACCTCTCCCTTGGCCTTTGCAAGCATGCAAGTACACACACACACACACACAAAGGAAGCATGGCTTTGCATTCTATAGGAATGAAGAGAGATCACAAATAACAGCTAGATGAAGTGATGGAAAAATCTAACATCTATTATGTTTAGATCAAAATATTTTGTTCTGTGAAAGCAGACTGCTTCAGCATAAACAGCAGCAGCGAATAGAGTCCCTGGCCATCCATACTTTTTTCACAGAAAAGTTTGTAAAGGCCAACATACATTTGGGAACTTTATGTAAAATCTGTATATATTGGGGAAAGTTACATTAAAACGTAGCATTAGACTAGGATTTTTCAGTGGTTAAATAAAGCCTTTGTTAAGGAAAGTTGCATGGAAAAGGGGTTGCATTCATTGATTGCTAGAATAAATTTGTTATTCTTTAAGGTGCCACAAAAGTCTTCATTGATTTAGGAGAAAAAAGTGTAGATTAAGGTGCTAAAAAAGAAAGAAAGGCCACCTATATGGAGTTTGTTGTATACGTTATGTTTTTAAATTTGCATAAATTGTGACAGTGTAGTTTCAAGTGGATCTTTTTAAAAAAACTGCTTTGAAATATAATGACTTCCAACCTTCTCTTCAATAGATATTAACATACCTATCGTCTCCCCTCCCTGTTAATTCTTCCTGAAATCCCTTCAACCCCTTATTTAATTCTCATCTGTTTTAATCATTAAATCCATAAACCATCATTTCATTTATTTCTTCTTTTAGCAAAACATCCATAAAAAGGTTTCCAATCTTTCCATTTCTCCATTGTGGCAATTTCAATACTCTTCCATAACTTTCATAACTTTAGTAATTTTCTTTCTTTTTTTTTCTTTTCTTGCACTTCTTTCTTTCTTCTTTTTTCTTTCTTTTCTGTCTATTTCTTTAGATTTGTCTTTTACTATATGTAAAATCTTCAGTAAATATAAATTTAAAAAACCTGCTTTGAAACATGAACTGAATAATATATGAATGTGTGTAGCATCTGACTCATCTGAATATCCCTAAATAGTAGTGCCGCATTGTATGTGTATGTGTGTTGTATATGGATAGTTAGATTAGACAGACTGCTGTGATCCTGAAAATCATATGTACCATTCATGCATTCAAGTAAGGTTCTCTGAATATTCAACTTTAACGTGACACTCTGTCAGGAAATAAGAGTCCACTTTTTCCTATGACAGATGGTGTTCCATGGGACATGTCACATGGAATGCTTCCCACCAAGGCTGATTGAAATCTATTCCCAAGAAATAGGCAGCGGCGGGGGGGGGGGGGTTGTCCTTTGTCTTCATGACTTGACTAAGAAATACAACAGAGATAACACAAGTGAGGTTGCTGGAGGTCAAAGTAAACACAAGGATATACCCCAAGCAGGGATTGTGGTATATTTTTCTTCTTTAAGAATAATTACACTTAACAATCTCTCAGCTCCATTTTGTACTCTGAAATTAATACTGCAGAGTTACACAGTGGTTGTTTATGCAATTAATTCCTAGGGTGGGGAAGAAAAAACAACCAAAGACAAACAGCTACTATCAACTGTTTCTCCTGTGATAAAAGTTACTCATACATATTAGAGAAGTACTGGATGCAAATGGAGGCAGAATAGTTTTCTATAAATATATTTGCCACATAAGCTAACCAAATCATCTATGACTTTGATATGTATTATTTTGTGTTCCTCTAGAAATAAACAATGCAGTAAAAACAAATGAAGCCATTTCACAGTTGCATTTGCTATCATAAAACACGGTAACAGATTTCTCTCTTAACAGCACAGGCTCACAAGATCCTAATGAATTTTGCTACTTGAGGCAGGTTATTTTCTTTTCACCCCACAAAAGCATATTAACTATTCCTCAAGGGGACATCAGTTTGTGTGACTAGGGGAGAAAGATGTTCTTACAAAGGATTTGCATATGAGCTGTAAAATGAGTTCCATTAGGAGAAATCAACCTGTGTTGATACCAAATAGATCCAACCAGTGAGGGGATGGGTAGTAGAACCCATTCAGAAGAAGCCTGGGATGATCATGCTTGAAGAAAGGGAAGAGCAAATGAACTTCCTTTGTGGGAGCAAAGGCCATAAGATGGTTTCACCATGAGGTACATTATTTATAGTAGCATTCACCCCATTTCTGGGGACCATTTGGATACTATGTTCTTATCTTTAAGGATTACTCTTAACTTCATTGTCAAAGTGTGGTATTAGCTGAGCAGAAACACATTCACTTCATTTATTGTCTGACTTTTCTCCAAGGAGCAACAGATGGCTCCTTGGTTCTCGCCTCTTCCCTCCTCCATTATTTTCTCCTCACCACAGTCTGGTGAAGTAAGTTAGGCCAAAAGACAACAAACTCTGTGGGTGAATGGGATCTTTTTCTTTTTGGGGAAATGCTCTAAGCATAATGGAGGAAAAACGCTGTCACATTAATGGTTTCCTATATTGGAATTTGAGAAATATGGGAATGCAACTATTTTTGAAAAGTTCCAAGATAATATTTATTAAAAATTAGGAAGAAGCAGTAATGGCTTTGAACAGGATAGCTACTTATGTATTCATTAGCTAAAAGTTCATTATTCAATGCCAAGATATCATTAAAGCATGTTGAAGTAGAGACACCTTGAAACCTTATGAGTAAGCAAATTAAATGCTCAGTCATCAAAGGTGTTTGGCCTGTATTTGTAATATAAAGTTTTCATTAATTATAGATTTCTTTGATCCTTATAGATGTTACACCTCTCTTCTGATAATGGTTACCAAAAAATAAAAATAAGGAAAAATGTCACTGCACATTTATTACTATTCAGCCTGATTGCTTAAAAAGGATAACACCAGACCATTTCATGTTTTTTTCCCCTGATTTACAAAAAGGCAGTCTTGCAAATTATGATCAGAATGATTGGCTCAGATTTAGAGCACTTCCAGATGACCACCTCTTGCTGTTATTCAAGTACTGTTAATGCAGTGTAAAATGCAATCCAATTTGTATTGTAATGGCTGTAGTTTTTCATTAGTCTTTTGATAGTCATAATGTTAAGCTCCATAGTGCCAGGATGTTTGCTGACTAAACTGACTGGTCAATAACTGTTCTTGTTACCTCATAAGTCCTGAACATGAGTGTGCATTGGAGTGGATGACAGCTCAGCTTCCCCCCCAAAAAAACCAAGGTGAGAACTTGCTAGCAATTTGCTTCCTCCCACCCCACAATCCATCTCTTTGTCTATTTCCAACACAGTGCAAGTCCCCTGGAAGTTAGTGGGGAAGGTAAGGGATGAAAAACTATGATCCTCTGACAAAAAATCAGAAGGAATCTGGTAGCACCTTGTCCAGCCAACAAATTGTATTAAAAGGCATAAGCTTTCATGAATTGCAGCTCACATCATCACTTCATTCATCACTTCACACTATGTATCTGATGATGTGTGCTGTGTATTTTTCAAAGGGCTGCAAATGATGTACAAACATGTACCAGTATGCTTCATATCCAGAACTAATGGGATGAAAGTTTGTGTCCATCTTAGCATCCTTCTCTGATAAAATCCAACAAATGTTTCCCTGATAGGAAAAAAAAATGGGCAGGGCAGGATGGTTTAATTCAAGGGTCAGAAATGGCGGCTCTTGAGCCAGATCTGGCTCTTTGGCCCCTCGGCTCTGGCTCTCTCTCTCTCTGTCTGCCGCCCGACATCCGGAAAGCCGGTCTCCGGAAGCAGCGCGAACCCTGGGGAAGA
Source organism: Charina bottae (assembly GCA_023362775.1). Classification (NCBI taxonomy): domain Eukaryota; kingdom Metazoa; phylum Chordata; class Lepidosauria; order Squamata; family Charinaidae; genus Charina; species Charina bottae. Next base: position 187,640,101 of record JALMGJ010000002.1, on the reverse strand, counting down.
AACAGACGCTGATTGGTGGAGGCTCAGAAGGAAGGACACCTCCACCAATCAGCGCGTGCCAAAGGGGAGCAGAGAGGCGGGCTGAACAAGGTGAAGCCCGATTGGCCCTGCTACCCAGAGGCGCGAAAAAAAGACCGGCGCGGGGCCTCGCTCAGCTGCGCGCGGAAGCGCTCCAAAAAGACCGGCGCGGGGCAAACCCCGCCCCCTTCCACACGATTGGCCCCCGCCCTCAAACCCCGCCCCCTTCCACACGATTGGCCCCCGCCCGCAAACCCCACCCCCTTCCACGCGATTGGCCCCCGCCCGCAAACCCCGCCCCCTGGCTCTCGAGCATTTCAAAATGTGCACGAGCATGTCAAAATGGCTCCCGGCATAAAAAGTTTGCCGACCCCTGGTTTAATTAAAAGCACAGCAGGGTCTGAAAGTGGGGGTCAAAACAGGGAAGATAGAGGTCATGGCATTGTGAACACACACATACACCGCCTTTGTACGTGTACAGTATATGATATTGTAAACTGCCCAGAGTTCCCTTGTGGGGGGAGATGGGCGGTGATATAAGTTAGAAATAATAAATAAATAAATAAATATTGATGTACCTACATGAGGTGAGGTTGTGATCACGATGCCATGACCACCATCTTCTCTGTTTTCACACACACACTCCACTGCAGATACCACTGGCAGAGGAGAAAGGCTAAACTCCCACTTTTGGGGAAGAATAGGGCTGAAGCTTAAAAAATGCTTAAAATTAACTTCCTTAACTTGATCCAGCACCCACCACAAAAGGCTTTCAGAGTCAAGGCAAGTATAATTGAGTTCTGTTGAAAGCACAAAAGTGCATAGAAATATAAGACTCTGTCTGTGGAAGCAGCTATCCACATTTCAAGATAATATCCAAGCCTTCTTGGAAATGTCAGGGATTGAATTGGATATTCTTTGCAAAGTATGCAGTCAACGACTGTCTCTAAGGTCTACACTACTACATGAAGTTCCAGTATAATATAGGTAGTCCTCGGCTTAGGTCCATTCGTTCAGTGACTGTTCAAAGTTATGGCAGGGCTGAAAAAATGGGTATACAACCAGTCCTCCAAGTTCTGGCCCTCACAGCACCCCCACAGTTATTTGATTGCGATCTGGGTGCTTGGGTGCCCAGCTTGCGATTACTATGTTGCCGGGAGCTGTGGTCACGTGATTGCCATTTGTGACCTTCCCTGCAGGCTTCCCACAAGCAAAGTCAATGGGGAAGCCCACAGGGAAGGTTGCAAGTCATTCTGGTAAGTCACTCCCGCTTTTTCTCCTGCCTTCAGCACCCCCTATACGCAGCAAACCCCCCCACCTGCATGCAGCCTCAACTGGCCCTCCCAGGCTCTCCCCCAGCCCCCTGCACCACTCCCCACCTTCCTGTGGCACCCCCACAACACCCCTGCACACCTTACCTGGGATTCCTGCCTCTTCCTGCTTAACAACCTGTGCATCTTGGGGTTGCAACAGCAACTGGGACTGCCCAGGATTGTCGTTGCTAAGTGATGCAGTCACATGACATCGCACTTTATGACTGCATTGCTTAGCGATGGCAATCCCAGTCCCAATTGCTGTGGTAACCCGAAGACTACCTGTACTGCTTCATCAAAGCAGATGTAGTGTCACAGTGTCTAACCTTAGATCCTCAGATTTTCTAAGACTGCAACTGCAACTTCCATAATCCATTATTTATTGTTGTTGTTGTTGTTATTATTATTATTATTATTATTATTATTATTATTATTGCTACTATTTACCGCAAAGCCCTGTTTTAAAAGACTAATAATAGGGGAGGCTAGGTTGGTAAATCAAAGACTATGTGATTATGGTGATACAAATGATGAAAATTATGTCATTTGTATTATTTGCATCATCCTTTTTCAAATGTCATAAATCACAATGAAATTTGGTCCTTGCATGCAAGTCCATTGCACTGAAGTTTGGAAAAACAAATTTCACTGTATATGCATAAAAGAAAGGGGGGAGGGAAGCAAGAAAACATGGCACTCTCCTGTACTATTCCAAATGAATTTGCACTTTTGATCACACTGAAGTTGAATCTATGAATCATGCCCTTCTATATAGCCCCTTCCACACGGACTCTTGTGTGTTAATTGTAACTCCTATTTTAAGGAAATTTTACAAAACCAGTGAGTCTTCCAGAACAAATTTAATATGTGAAATAGCTTCTCTCCAAAATTTCTTCAAATAAACCTCTGATACATCCATTACATTTCTGGAAGTATATCATGTATAGTATAAATTATTTGTGGCAACATTCTTATTATTAAAATATTTTTTATCCCAGATTATTATTACTATGCAGTGGATTGATTTTTATTCCAGATGCACTGTGGACTACTATTTAAGGTAATTAACTCAAGTACCAGTCCACCCTCAGCCATGGAAACTCACCAAGTGACTTTGAGCTAGTCACTCTCTTTCTCAGCCAACCTGCCTCACAGATTGTGTTTATGGTGACAAAATGAAAGAGAAGACCAGCTAAGCCATTATTATTATTATTATTATTATTATTATTATTATTATTTATTACAGATAGTCCTTGTTTAGTGACTCCCCTGTTTAGAGACCGTTCGCAGTTACAACAGGGATGAAAAAATAAATGCAACCAGTCCTTGCACTGACAACTTTTGCAGGTCTGTAAAGCAAAGGAAAGCGGAAGTAAGATTGTAAAGTCGTGATCTTTCACTTAACGACCACTTCGCTTAACAACCAAGTTGCCAGTCCCCATTGTGGTTGATAAACGAGGAGTCCCAAAGACTGGACATCTTGAACTCTGTGGAAGGATAGCCTGCCTGAGCAGATTACAAGCACCTGGGCTCCTTCCTCCCTTCCCTTCTTGGCCCTCCCCCATTGTCAGGAGAACCCAGCTGCCAATCAAACAGCAATGTTGGGCAGGAGATGAGAAGGAGGGAAGACAAGATGGCTGCCTGGAAGCTCTGCCGCCACAGGCCTTATGAAGAAAAAGTTGAACAAACCGAACCAAAGCCCAGGAGTCAAATAAAGAGGCAAACTAAAAGTTAGACAGCCCTGATGAGAAAGAGGCAGCAAGAAAGGAGGCGGCAGCTGAGAAAACCGGAAAGAGAGAGGCGTTTTTTCCTTCCCTCAGAGCTGGCGTGAGGGAAAAGGGCTTCTGACCATTTCCCTCAGATGGAGCAAGGTATGGGAAGAAGAGGAGAAGAGTCAAGAAGTCCAGCCAGGAACAAACAAGCAGAAAAGATGAAGAAAAAGAAAAAGACTTTGACGGGGCAGAAATAGGAACCAGAAACTAGAAAAAGATAAATTACAGACTGAACTCTGAGGAAAAGGTATAGCTCTATAGAGAGAGACAATACAGGGATTAAGACAGCAGAAATATAGAAGTCAGCAATAAACAAATATATTGGAGATATAGAATAGAAAGATATGAAAACATAGTGAAATTGGACTTTAAAGAATATAGTGTAGATGAAGAGCTTATGGTAAATAGTTAAAATAGAAAATAGTTTTATTATTCAGATTAATTTCTGAACTAGTTGAAGGCATTTATAATTTACAATTTCTTTGGGTTTTGTTTTTGTTTTTATATACTCTCCTTTTGTAAAATAAAAGTCTCTGAAGGGAGATACAAAAACCCAACCAACTCTCCAAGTTTTCAGTGCTTTGTGTCTATTGAGTCTGAGTCAATCTGGTTATTGGCAGTTCAGAAAAAGAACCCATGACAAACTCCTGGAGAAAAAATGGGTTATGAATGGCACAGAGTGGGAGGAGAAGGAGGAACAACCTAAGGCCCATCTAACCATGCCTATTGATATTTCTATTTTTTTTAAAAAAAATAAACTTGATTTAGTCACCTAAGATATATCTCTAGGAAATCTTAGCCCCATAACAATAATTTGTTCTCTCTGGGGATAAAGCTAATTATGACAAATTGGTAGTTTCCAAAATTGTATTTCAAATTTAGGCCAATTTGATAGAACCCAAATATGGTCCCAAAACAATCAATTCATTTTATTAAGTTTGGTATCAGATATTCATTTTTACCAATAAATACCAACATATAATCTGCCAAGAAGATGACTTCATGCATTTAATCTTTATGCATCAAACATGATTCTTCCTTCTCTGCCTACCCACGCAAGCTAAAAGTGCCAGACATAACTCAGAGATAGGGGAGGGAGAACAGTGCTTGCAAAAACTTCCATCTCCCTTAATCATGGTCATATTATGTGATGGGACTTTACTTCATCCCAAAGGTAGAGGCCCCTACTAGAATCATCTCAGACATAGTACCTTACCATGAAGCAGCTAGTACAAGGGTCAGAAATGGCGGCTCTTGAGCCAGATCTGGCTCTTTGGCCCCTCGGCTCTGGCTCTCTCTCTCTCTGTCTGCCGCCCGACATCCGGAAAGCCGGTCTCCGGAAGCAGCGCGAACCCTGGGGAAGAAACAGACGCTGATTGGTGGAGGCTCAGAAGGAAGGACACCGGCTTCCGGGTGAGCTGTGATGGCGAGCAGACGCAGAGAAGGAGAGCTCTGCTAAAAAAGGAAAGGGGGAGAAACTGCACCGTTGTTTTTGCTGATTTTGTGTCTGGAAGAGAGACGAAATAGCACAGAGGAGAGAAGTAAATCTTCTCTGAGGAGAAACCCTGCTGTCACGAAGGGGAGCGAGTTAGTAATTGTTTGTCTGGTCTGCTGTGGATGTGAGTCAGCGTTGGTGATTAATGGAGACTCGTGGATCCAAGTGACAAGGGAGGAAAAACAGACAACGGGCGGAGTTGGGCAAAAGATCCCAAAGAAAGGTTTGCCATCCTAGCCACAAACAATAGTGAATAAAGTAAAAAGAAAAAGCGGAAATTTCTTAATGAAGGACAATATAAGGATTGTAAAAACTGATATGCTTTCGGAATTCTAAAGACTTAATTAATTATTAAATAACTGTGGCCATTTTGAAGATACCTTGCAACAGTACAACTTTTGGAGGAACTGAAAACTATATAACTATAATTATAAGTTTATATTTGTAAGCTATAAACCCAAAATAGTATTAAGTATTAAATATATGTATTATATATATATATATATATATATATATATATATATATATATATATATATATATATATATTATTGGAAAAAGTTTAGATATAATAGAAAAGAGATCTTTGAAACAGATTTTGTGGGGGGGGGAAATATTGCATGTATATTTGCTCTTGATACCTGTTAAAATATGGCTGTTAAAAGAACACTAAGAAAAGGTTCAGACTCGTTAGAGGGTGAAGGATTTAAGTCTTTATTCGATGAATTTACAGCTAAGACAACAGAGACTATTACATTGACTGTTAAAAAAGTTTTAGAAGAAAAACTTTCTTCTTTAGAAAGAAAATTGCAACAAAAACTGGACATTATAGAGGAAAAACTAAAGACTGAAATACAAGGTGTTAAGCTACAGACTGAAGAATGTGAAAAAAGAAGAGAAGAGGATGAAGAGCGCATAATATTATTAGAGATAAAGGAAAAAGAACACTATATTAGAATAAGAGGTGTGGAGGAAGACAAAGAAGAGAATATAAGGGAAACATTAATACAAATGATTGCTGACTTGATTGAATGGGAGGGTGAAAAAGTAGAGGAAGAAATTGAAAAAATTTATAGGGTAAATTCTCAATATGCAAAGGTGAACAAGAAACCAAGGGACATATTAATAGAATTTTCAAAAAAAATATATAGAGATGCGGTAATACAAGCTGCATTTAATAAAAAAATTGAGGTGGAAGGTAAAACTGTGACTATATTCAAAGAGGTACCAGGGAGAATCTTAAAAAAAAGAAAAGAATATAAATTTCTCACAGACTTATTAAAGAAAAATGAAATAAATTTCAGGTGGGAGGCAGTGGAAGGGGTAAATCTCCAGTACAAGGGACAAAGATACTGGTTAACCTCTGTACTTAAGGCAAAAGAATTTCACAAGAAACTAGAAAAAGAATTGGGAAGTAAGAAAGAACAAGTAAAAGAACAGGAGTAAGACGTTAAAGACCATAAGGTGTGAAAAATAGCTAGAAGTGGGCTTGTATAAAAATGAATAAATTAAACATTATAACATGGAATATTAATGGATTCAATTCACCTGTTAAAAGACATAGAATATTTCAACTGTTAAAGAAACAAGAACTGGATATTATATGCTTGCAAGAGACACATATTAAAAATAAAGATGAAAAATATTTGGAAAATAAAAGATTGGGAATAGCCTTTGTAACATCAAATGAAAAAAAGAAAAATGGGATTGTAATATATATTAAGCCAGCGTTAAAACCTCAACTAGTAGAAAAAGATCAAGAAGGTAGATTTATATTAGTAGAAATAGAATGTCAAAATATAAAAATGATGATAATAGGAATCTACGCTCCAAATAACGAGCAAAAAAATTTCTTTAAAAAAATTTCAGAAATAATTTCAGAAAAGAGGATTGAAAATTGTATATTAATGGGTGATTTAAACGGGGTAGTAGAACCAGAGATTGATAGAAAATCAGAAAACCATATTAATAAAAATCAAGGGAAACTACCCAAGGAATTTTTTAATATGGCAAAAAACCTAATGCTAATAGATGGATGGAGATACAAAAATGGAAACAAGAAAGAATATACCTATTATTCAAATAGATTTAATTCCTTTTCCAGAATAGACATGATTTGGGTTACAAAAAATTTGGAAAATAAAATTAGAGCTATGACAATTAATGCAAAAACGCTGTCTGACCATAATCCTGTTTGTATGACCTTAAACATAAATAAAAAAATATATAGATGGAAAATGAATGAAAATATACTCAAAGATAATAAAAATGTAGAAGACCTAGAGAAGAAATTACAAGAATTTCTAAAATGGAACATGAATAATGAAGTAAGTATAGAAAAGGTTTGGGAAACAAGCAAAGCATTCATGAGAGGCAACTTGATTTCGAAAAACAAATATATTAAAAATAGATTTTAAAAAAAATTAGAAACATTAATGAATCAGATAAAAGAAAAAGAACTAGAATTGCAAAAAAATAAAAAAAGAAAGAAAGAAAAGGAAGAGATTATGAACCAGATAAAATGGCTACAATCTCACCTTAAGATTGAGTTAACAGAAGAATTAGATAAAAAATTAAAATTTATAAAACAAAGAAACTTTGAGCAGGCAAATAAACCAGGAAAATGGTTAATGTACAAACTGAGAAAAGAAAAAGAGAAAAGAATTATAAATAAAATAAAAAATAAAAATATGGAGTTCACATATAATGAAGACATTAAGAGAGTTTTTTTTGATTATTATACAAATCTATATCAGGAGCAGAAAACCCCAGCAGATAAAGTAGAAGAATATATTAAAAATTGTAACATTGAAAAATTAACAGAAGAAGATAAGGAACTTACAAACCACAATATTACAACCCAAGAAATCAGAGAAGCAATTAAAAAATTGAAAGTAAATAAGGCACCAGGGACAGACGGACTCACAGCAGATTATTATAAAAAACTACAAGAACAATTAATTAAACCATTAGAAGAAATGTTTAATTCAATACTTCAAGGGTCAGAAATACCTGAATCATGGAAAGAGGCTAACATTACACTAATCCCAAAGGAAAATCAGGATCCAACAGATTGTAAAAATTATAGGCCAATTTCATTATTAAATAACGATTATAAAATTTTTACTATTATTCTTGCGGAAAGACTCAAAAAAATTTTACAGAAAACTATTAAGCAAGATCAAAATGGATTTCTGCCGACTAGACAAATAAAAGATAATATTAGAAATGTAATTGATTTAATAGAATATGCTAAAGTACATAATGAAAAACAAATAACACTACTATTTTTAGACGCAGAAAAAGCTTTTGACAACGTAAATTGGAATTTTATGTTCAAAGTATTAGAAAAAAAAGATTTTGGAAATAAATTCATAAATGCAATAAAAGCAATATATAGGATACAAAAAGCAAGAATAATAGTAAACGATGAACTAACACAGGAATGCAAAATAATGAAAGGTACTAGGCAAGGATGCCCTATTTCCCCATTATTATTTATACTGGTACTAGAGGTTTTATTAGATGAAATAAGGAAAGATCAAGAAATAGAGGGGATTAAGATCAAGAAAGAGGAATACAAATTAAAGGCGTTCGCTGATGATCTAGTAATAACATTACAAAATCCAATAAACTCAATAACAAAATTGATCTCTAAACTACAAGAATATGGTGAAGTATCAGGATTTAAAATAAATAAGGAAAAAACCAAAATGATAAATTTAAATATGCCTAAAGTAGAAATAGACAAAATAGAACAAATATCAGGTTTCCAAAATGTTAAAAAAATTAAGTACTTAGGAATTCAAATAACAAATAATAACTTGGATTTATATAAAAATAATTATGAAAGCTTATGGAAAGAAATCAAAAAGGATTTGGAGAAATGGGCTAACTTGCAAATATCCCTATTAGGCAGAATTGCCACAATAAAAATGAATATTTTACCAAGATTTCTATACCTGTTTCAAACAATCCCAATTACAATAAAAGATCAAATTTTTACAAAATGGCAAAGAGAAATAACAAAATTTATTTGGCAAAAAAAAAACCCTAGAATTAAACTTAAATACCTACAAGATACTAAAAATAGAGGGGGTTTAGCAATGCCTGATTTAAAATTGTATTATGAAACATGCGGGCTAATTTGGATTAGAGACTGGATTAAATTAGAAGATGGAAAAACAATAAACTTGGAAGGACACGACAACAGGTATGGTTGGCATGGCTATATGTGGCATAATAGATGCAAAGTACATAAGTTATTTAACAATCATATAATTAGGAAGTCACTATTAAAAATTTGGAACAAATATAAAAAAACATTACTACCTGGCTTGCCATTATGGGTATCGCCACAGGAGGCAGGCGCCAGAATGGGGAATCAAACAGATAAGGATTTTATAAAATATCAAAACTTGTTAAAAATGGAAGGAAATAATTATAGACTAAAAACACGGGAGGAACTAGAAAACGAAAATATAATGTGCCACTGGTTTACGTACTTTCAACTAAAAGAACAATATAAAATCGACAATAAAAATTTTCAATTCATAAAAGATCAAAATAATTGGGATAATATATTAGAACGAGATAATGACCACTTGATATCAAAAATTTACAAGATATTATTGGAAATGAAAACTAAAGATATAAAAATTAAAAATTATATGAAGAAATGGGAAGAAGATTTAGGTATAGAAATTACATATGAGCAGTGGCAAAAAATTTGGTCAAAAAATATAAAATTCACCCTAAGTAATAGTTTAAGGGAAAACATATATAAAATGATATATAGATGGTACCTATCACCTGAGGTGCTATTTAAATCAAAAATTAGAAATACGAATGTCTGTTGGAAATGCAAAAAAAAAAGAGGATCTTTTTACCACATTTGATGGCAATGTGACAAAGCAAGAAAATATTGGACTAAAATAAATACATATATAAAAGAAATGCTAGGTAAAGACATACAAATGAAACCAGAAATCTATTTACTAGGCAAAACTGATGATATCATGAATAAAAGACAAAATACATTATTTTTATATTTAAGTACAGCAGCAAGAGTAAAATATGCGCAATTATGGAAGGAAGAAAATATACCAACAAAAGAAGATTGGATTATGAAATTAATGGAATTAATGCAAGCAGACAGATTAACTAACCTAATAAAAGGGAAAGAAATAGGGAAGCATAAAGAGATATGGGACCCTTTTACAGAGTATCTTAAAAAGGAATACAATATTAAATAGATATATATGTAATTATACAACTATAAGTAAAAATATAGTAAGGGGGGGGGGGAAATAAGGAAATATAGAAAGTAAGAGAGAAAATGTATACAAATTAGTTACATTTAATGTTCTGAGTTAAGAAAGCCGGAAGTAATTTTAAATGTGTATGAATATGTAGTATGTATGTGTAGGTAGAAGAGGTTAAGTCTTTAAAAATTAAGAAAGGAAAAATGCATAAGAGAATAATAGAATATATATATATATATAGAAACATAAAAATGAAAGAAAGGAACTAATGAACTAAAAATAGATAAAAAAGCTAAGGGAGGGATTTTGTGGATTAAGAGATATGTAGTAGTGGGAGAGGAGTATGGGAGGTAAGAAGGTAGGAAGGAAAAAGAAAGTAGAAATAGATAAATAGAATTGAAAGATCGGATTATACAAAAGACTAGAAAATAAAAATTTATAAGTTATAAGACTATGAAAATATGCAATTGATGAAATGCCTAAGTGTAAATGGGATATGTTTTATGTAAAATGTAAATGTCTGTGTTATATGTTAAATGTAAATAAAGTTTATTTTTTAATATTAAAAAAAAAAAATTATAAAAAAAAAAAAAAAAGAAGGAAGGACACCTCCACCAATCAGCGCGTGCCAAAGGGGAGCAGAGAGGCGGGCTGAACAAGGTGAAGCCCAATTGGCCCTGCTACCCAGAGGCGCGAAAAAAAGACCGGCGCGGGGCCTCGCTCAGCTGCGCGCGGAAGCGCTCCAAAAAGACCGGCGCGGGGCAAACCCCGCCCCCTTCCACACGATTGGCCCCCGCCCTCAAACCCCGCCCCCTTCCACACGATTGGCCCCCGCCCGCAAACCCCGCCCCCTTCCACGTGATTGGCCCCCGCCCGCAAACCCCGCCCCCTGGCTCTCGAGCATTTCAAAATGTGCACGAGCATGTCAAAATGGCTCCCGGCATAAAAAGTTTGCCGACCCCTGAGCTAGTACATCATCCCTAGGAAGATTCTCATCTGTTTCATATCTTACAGGGGCTGATTGGATTTGAAATCAAGTCTGTAGTACAGCATATGTAAACAAGGTAGGGAAAGCATGGAGAACTTGGCTCCTGGAATTTCTTCCCATTCCTCCAGCGGTGGTCATAGTAAGTGTCTATATTTTATTCTGTGCAACATGATGCCGCCCACTGTGTATGTGTCTGCATGTAAATACGCACTTTCTCCCCAGGGACTAATCAGGAGCTGTTCATATGTGGTGTGGGTTTGTGGGTTTGTGGGTAAGTCTTATCAGCATGGGTGCTGACACCTCTGTGAGTACATGTGTGTGCTTGAGGGACTGATAAACACGAGTGAATCAATGTTGCATCTGTGAATGTGTGTGTTTCTACCTCTATGTATGTTTCTGTGTAGGTGTCCACTGGAAAGCATGGGGCAGGCTGCATAAGCTCTGGCCTTATTGCCCAAACCCAAGTCTCTTTGGGGCATAACTGACCTTACAGAAACACAAGACTCTCTCCAGAAACAATAGCCCAGGGTGAGTTTGCTTGACATCATTTCACTCTGTTTTTTCATTCCTCAGCAGCAGCTGCTCCTTTGCCACACAGGGCTAGAGGAGAAATTAATTTGAGTATATCTGTATGTTTACCTGGTTTGTACTTATTGTATACAGAAAACAGCATGGATTAGTACACAAATGGCAGAATCAAGCAGAAAGACAGAATCAAACAATGAAGCAGAAAACAATACCTTAATCAAGGAACTACCAAAGAGAAAACCACACCCCCACCAAAACTGACAGGGGAAGCTACTGTGTATAAACAGGGAGCAAACCCCACACTCACTCACACTGATGATATTACCTAGTTAAGTAATGAAATGTCTGCAAGCAAACAACCAAGCTCAGAGAGCACCAAGGACTCCGCAAATCACAGAAACCTGAGAACCATGCAGAATTTTTCCTTGCAGAATCCTTAGACAGATGTGGTAACAAGCCAAAAATAACATTTGTTTGGAACATGAGAAATTGCATGAAACTAAAATTAGCTGATTTGCACATCCAAATTGCAAAGCTTGCTTGATGACCAGCAGCTAAGGAATGACTGTCTCCATACACAAGAATTTCTACCATCTACAAAAGAATCATTTTCTCCATGGACCTTGAGATCTGAGACCCATCATATAATGTTTGGACCTCCTCGTATTTGATTATTTTCTTATGGCTTACCAACAATTTATATGTGATAAATAGATGTGTAACAGGTTTTTTTGCCCTAGTTCACAAACAATCTGATTTTTAAGCATTTTACATTCCATGGTAGAGAAGGAATGGACTGTGCAGCAAGAATGAGCCTTAGATAACTAGAGCTTGAACACAAATATGATTTGTTAGTACAACAAAGTAAGTATCAAAATGTCATCAGTCCCTTTTAAACTAATCAACATTATTAGAACGGACTAAGTAAACAAATTATGTCTGATATAATACAAGCTTTCCCAGGGAAGGTCAAATTAACAATTCAGAGCAAGAGCTAAATTTGATTTAGGCTTAAACAGTGTTAGTGACATTTGCACGAAGGGTTATTATAAATTATTTATGGTTGGGCTCTCTTCCTGGGATTTCCAAGCAACAGTACACAAATGTTAAAGGCAGTAGCATAGCAACATGTCAAAATAGGGAGTATAGTAAGGGATTAATTAAGATATGAAATGGAAGTGAATAACACTAGAACATACAGTATTAGAGCAAGGTATTAGTCATACACAAGCTTGCATTATCTTTGCCACCCTTCCCCAACTGGTTTTGGAACCAAAACTGGCTAAATTTTGTACAGTAATATTGTACTGTTCTTTTTAAACTATGTTTGCCACCCAGAATCACATATGTGAGATGGGCGGCTATATAAATATACCAAATCAATCAATCAATCAATCCTGTTCCTGAATTAACAAAATTCACTACTGTCTGAAAAAGAGGTATGGTTAATTCTGCCTCATTTTAAGACATTAAATGAATCTTTTTTGCGGGGGAGGGATGAATGATGGAGATAAATGTAATGGTTCTCTGTTTTAATCCTAGTATACTGCCCATATTTGTGGATGAGTGGGCAGCCTAGAAATATAAATTATAAACAAACAAATAAAATGTCTTCTGTAAGAGAAGATTGTTTCTGCTTTTGCAGGAATTCTGTCTCTCCCCCCTCCCCCTTAGTTAGTTTCCTCCAAACTTTCACAAATTGGATAAATTAAAAGAACACTTTGGGACAGCCCAAATTTGAACAATAAATTTTCAGAATTCCCAACTATGTCCTGTGGTTATGCTGGGGAGTCTGGTTTTCTCAGAATTCATTAAACCAACATTTCTAATAGGGGAATGGGTAAGAACTTTTTATGGGTAAGAACTATTTTTCAACTGTTGGAGAATTCATTGGTGTTGCAGAAAATTTTGGGTGAAATTCTCCCTCCCCATTTTAATGGTAACAGACAGGATAGAGACTTTGAGAAGGACACAATTATTTCTAAACTGCATTAGTCATGCTTGTATTTTACCCTTAATTGTTTGGTTTTATGCCACGAGTAGAAACCCCTAGGAAAAAAAATGGCAGCCTGGCTGAAAATCTTTCAGCTCCAGCAGATATGTGATCCCAAAATAATTAATTTTGTATTAAATTTATTTTTGTAAATGCACTGAGGTCCCTTCATCCAAGAAATCTGTAATTATTCCATATTTCTTCTTGCTCATTTTATTTATCCTATTTAAACTCTATTAGGTAGTTTAAAAGAAAATACATTGATTTGCCTCAATGAACCAGTCAACTTTGTGCTGACTGTGGGACACCTAAATCTTGTTTTGGTATTCTAATTAGTACACCATATTAGTTCTGCATTTTCATTGGCTTTGATTTTCAGCACACCTCCAGTGACAATTCTGTAAACTTCCACCAAGCTCCATCTAATACTGAGTGTAAGAATCAAGCTTCTGTTTAATGCTTACTTGAAGAACGAGACTGTTGAGAGGCTGAACTATATTCAATTAATATTTATTGACAAATGGATATGAAATCTATTCTGAATCCACTCTGTCATCCTTTAATACTCAGCAAACATGTACACAACTGCATTTGGCTTTAGGAAAATAAATCTGGATTTCTTTTGTTATAAATGTTTCATTCTTCCTAGCTTACACAGGCAGCCGATCAGTCCTCATGATTATGGCTATGCTATCATTTATTTCACTTTCCATCTGCCAAAATAAGATATAGCTTGTCATAGGCTTTAAAGGCTTACAAAAGAGACAAAGGTATTTCCTTTTTCTCTCCCTGCCCCTCCTCAGATCGTCAGTGAGTTTGAAGAAAGCACTAAGCTGTCAGGAATCACTCTCTTCCAAATAATCATGAAAATGATGTTTTATATATTGCAAATGGAGCCACTTTTTCTTTCTCTCAGCCAGATTGTGGGTATTCATAGAAAAGAAGAAAATATAATAAAATTTGCCACAGAAGCCAGTAACAGAGTTCTTGTTACACAAGATGGGCGGTGAATAAATATGATAAATAAATAAGCATAAATTAATCAATTTCAAGGTTAGATACCGGTGGTATGAATGACCAGCACAACCTTCATACAATTGCTGTGATCCAACTAGTATTTGACAAGATGGTTTTGCCTTTCCCCATAGATAGGGAAAGACTTTAGTTGGCTATTGTACTGTATGCGGATGACGAAGTACTTGTAATTACTGCACTGGGAAATCTGTCCTCCAATTTCTCAGATATTTTTTTCCCCTAGAAAAAGAACTTTCCAGTTTTGGTTTGTTTTATGTTGCACCTCATTCTCAGAAGCTCTGGAATTCCTTTAGAATTTTAGCTTTCTTTAAGAGGTGGCACAGGGTCTCGTTTGAGGGTTTACTTTATACCTCTTTCCACCCATCTTCAGATTAGAAAAGGTCCACGGGAGGAGTTCTGTCATTTATTTATTTAATGTATAGGCCACCCGGCTCCCAAGCAACTCTGGTGGACTTACATTTTTTTTTAAAAAGTGTGTGTGTGTGTATTAAACATACAACTAATTGGAAGACCCAAGGATTCAAAACGGGACCAGAATGAAACAAAACAGACAAAAGGCAAAATGAGGTAATCCACAATCATCCTCTTCCCAAGGCCTGGGAGGACAACCTGGTCTTTAATGATTTAATAAATTACATAAATGTGGGAGCCACACAAATCTCTACAGAGAAATCATTCCAGAGGGCAAGAATTGCAACAGAATAGGCAAACTTCCTGGGTACTGTGAAATGACATTCTTTAATTGATGGGACTCAGAGGGTGCCCACCCTGCTGGGCCGTACCAGGCAACAGAGGTGACTGGAAGTATAGCTGGAATTATGGCTTCCCTTGTGATTCCACTGAAGCTTGGGAGGCTTCAAAGATGGGGAGAAGATTATGCAGCAAAAGCCCAAACGTTCATACATACTCTTTGGCTGCCTCCTAACTAAGTAAGGGCAGAAACATTGCTATATGCCACCTGGCATTGTCTTTTGCTTTGGGGAAAAATAGTTTATTTTCCAGGGAGGAAAAAAAAGAAGAATTGTTCAAAACCTCAGCGAAAACCTTTGATAGCATTAAAGATTCTTGGCCTGGAGATTAGGTTTATTAGTAGGCAATAAACATTTTAAGCCCCATGAACTGTGGCTGGTCTTATCCCTACTAAAGCTTTTCACTACAAATAAATGTATCTTAAAGGACTACTAATTGATGGGAAGGAAGGAAGGAAGGAAGGAAGGAAGGAAGGAAGGAAGGAAGGAAGGAAGGAAGGAAGGAAGGAAGGAAGGAAGGAAGGATCAATTTCATTTGCTAATAATAATTATGAAACCCAAAACAATTAGTTTGTAATTCAGATGCATTCAAGGGCTGCAGCTGCATTCACACATTCAGGTGAACACACAGTATGAAGAGATCAAACTGACTGACTTGGCCAGGAACCTCTGATATTCAGTGGAAGATATAAACAGAATACTATCTGCTTAGCAAGTAAGAATGAGTGCATCATATTTATGATTACAGTATAGTTATAAATGTTTGTGCTTTGTAATCTCTTCAGTTGACTTTTAATAATTAATTTACAGTGTGCAGCACTCTGTAGTTTTGCAAAAATATCTGTCTGTCTTTCAGGTATGATGATAATGATGAGCATGTATGTGTGAACAAGGGCATTCAGAAACACAGAGACCATTGGGAAGGAACTAATCCTTGCAACAAACCCCGTGGCCAGTTCTGTGCTCATAAAAAGGTAAAGGTAAAGGTACCCCCCACACATTTGTGCAGTCGTGTCCGACTCTACGGGCCAGTGCTCATCTCCATTTGTTAGCCAAAGAGCCAGCGTTGTCCGAAGACGCTTCCACAGTAATGTGGCCGCACGACACGCGTGGAACGCTGTTACCTACCCACCGAAGTGGTACCTATTCATCTACTTGCATTTGCATGCTTTCAAATTGCTAGGTTGGCAAGAGCTGGAGCTAGTGCAGGAGCTCACTCCACACGCAGGGCTAGGGATTTGAACCTCCGAACTTGCAATCAACAAACCTGGCATCTTACCAACTGAGCCACTGTATCACATATCCTAATAATACCAACTACAGCCACAAGGGTTCATTCATCAGCTCAACTTCCAATATGATGCATATTGTGTTCTGGTAATACGAGTTCTTTGCTTTCAACTCAGCACACACACAAATGCAAACACATTTGATTTCAAGAAAGTTAGAATTCAGAAACCATACCTCAAAACTCACATGTCTTTAACAAAAAGATGTCAAAGCAAACTTCTGGTAACAAATTTTGCTGAACTGAAATTTAACTGCAAAATGTATTTCTTTCAGTTCAGGTTTAATGAGCGCTCTGAGTTTTGCTCTCCTACTGATGTTAAATGAACATAGTACTGCGAGGAAGAAAACATGATCCCAGTGAATGTATTGTGAATGAATCACTCAGTTATTCTCTTGCAATAATTTTGGCTCTGCAATGATACATTGGTTGCCTCCTACATTTTAGTCTCCCTAAATATGAGGTGAGGGGGAGAGGAAGCCCCCTCTATTACCATCTGTATAACTTAGAATAATATTGTAGATGATTTATGCATCTGGTAAAATCTTCCCTAATCTATTAATGTTTATGTCATAATGATTCTGCAAACTTTAAGATAAAAGAATATCATTGTTAATGCTAGTGGCATCCACGGGGGTTGGGGCAAAAAAACCAATATGGCAGCCATTACAGGTAGTCCTCGCTTAACGACCATTTGTTTAGTGACTGTCTGGAGTTACAACAGCGCTGAAAACTTACTACCATTCCTTCCACTTACAGCCATTGCAGTGTCCCTGCAGTCACGTGATCATGATTCGGGCACTTGGCAACCAGCTCACATTTACGACAGTTGCAGTATCCCATGGTCATGTGATCGCCATTTTCAACCTTCCCAGCCAGCTTCCAATAAGCAAAATCAATAGGGAACCACATGATTTGCTTAATGACCATGTAGTTTGCCACAAAAATGGTCATACAATCGGGCCTGGATTCGCTTAACAACCACATCGCTTAGTGACCTAAATTCCAGCCCCAATTGTGGTTGTTAGGCGAGGACTACCTGTACTTTGTAATGCTGACAATCATATCTTTTTGTAACTCCTGGCTCCTAATTTGGTCTTTTATTTTTGTGATGTTTGTATAATAGACAAGCAAGACTATCTTTCTGATACTTGAAAGAGGGCCCCTTGTCCCTCTTCAGTTGGATGTTGCATAATCTCTTTCTTTTAGAAGTAGCAACATGTTTCTTTTACAAACATTGATTTCAAGGCAACTGTTTTGATTTGCTGACTATTGTACAGAGGAAAATCAAGCATAGGGTCTTTGGAAAGGAGCATCAGAAATCCCATTACTCAACAGATGAACAACTGTCACAACAATGCCATAAACTTAAATATTTAGGAATTTATTTGACAGATACTTTTTCCTTAAAGACTCATAGAGACTGGAAATCATTTTATCCTTGTTGGAAGCTACAGCTATAAACTATAAATCTACACATACACACATAGACAGCCTCTTGTTTATGAAGAAGTTGGGAGAGGTTTAGAAATGTACAACTCGGAAAGGAGAAAAATCCTTTATAAACATGTGCCAGAAAAATGAGGTAGTCCTGAAGTTTTGGAGTAAGCTTACTTCATAGTAAGCTTTAATAGGAGGCAGCTTTGCTTTGGTATTTCAGCTTGGCCTACAGTGGCTGCTGTCCATAATACCTTCAGTGTCACCATCCAGAAATGATACCACGTTTTAATTTCTGACAGAAAGGTATCATTCAGGAAATCTCAAAAGAGCCTTTAATGAAACTTTGATTAAGAGGGGAAGGACGTTGGCACAGTGATAGTGCTAAGTTGAAGAAATGCCCAAATGCTACTGGAATGCATGTTCTTTTCTCTCAGGTCACATGAGAAGTGTTGGAGATGCAGCATTCTTGGGGGTGCCTGGGCAAGTTTCTCCCTTCCCCCACCCTTGGAGGCTTGGGTTTAAAACAATCAGAACTTCTTTCATTTGGCTTTTGGTGGCCTGCTGCATGTCATCATCAGAAAGGGGGTGCTGGAGGAATCACCTACGTTTTCCAGATGACCTCTTTTCTTAATCCCCTCCCCATTTGTAAGGCTAGGAGGCCAAAAGTCTAAATTTTTGTGCTCTGCAGCCAAAAGGGAAGACCTTACCTTCATTCCCCCCAATGTCCATGCTTGAGTCTGAAGCCCTTATGAACTCTTCTACCTGCTTGCTCAGGTGTCTGGAATATATTTATTGGGATGCCTAAGGCTCTTTGCTGACATGCAGTGCAGACTTCAGTCAATAGGGCCTGTTAACTATATATACTCTTCGCCTTTTCATTCAGAAGTGATTGGAAAAACAAAATATTGACTGCACTGGGAGAGAAATGTCATAAGCTCATTTCTTGTTCTTAAGAATCAGTACAAGTTATGACTTTCCCCTCACCAGAATGCTATAGAAATCCATTTTTTTAAAAAAAAAGACAGGAGGACTTCCCCCCCCCCCAAAATGCAGCTGTTCAGTCTTTGAATTCTGTGAAGCTCTTTACTCTTTAGAGCAACAATTACTTTTTTTCCTTTTATGCGTACTACTACATTATCCTTGAAAGCTTTGGAGGAGCACATATAAACCAGACATCAGAAATGTGAAGCCTATGGTCACCATGGCACACATAACTGACAAGTGGTATCTAGGGGATATCAAAGTTAAACAAATGTTTCCTGTAATTAAAATCCCCCAAGTTGTACATGATTGCTAAATCTCATGAGATGCCAGTGTTTCTTATTGAATTCTCAAGAATTCATGATCTCCTTTGGTTTGGCTGTTTTTCAAAACATATTTTTAGGTTGGCATTTGCATCCAGGGAACCATCTGCGGTACCCTAGTGAACTACTAGTTGTTCCTGGATTATAGGTTGAGAAGCAATTGCTTTAGAGGATAAAAAGGGGTCAATTAATTAAGCAAGCTGTACTATAATAGAGTGCAGCCAACCTTCTTGGTGTTCCTTTGGGTTGTTTAAAAACTACTAAATACGGCACCTTTTAGTCCCATTTAGCTGGGTTGGGCCTGAAAGGCACAATTTCATGAAGTCTGCTATCGTTTTTAGAGACCACAAAAGGCTGCTTTGTTTTGTCTCTCTGGGCAACATAACCTGTGGGGTGATGGTGGCTATTGGGGTTCCAGGCTTGAAGTAATCCAAACAACGTGTTGTAAGGCTAACAATATCTTTATTGATAGCATAAGGCAATAATGGATGTATGGTGCATTATTGCAAAAAGGAAAAAAACAAAGCATAAGCAGAGTTCCATCACCAGAATGGAAAGAAAACATCATGGTCTGTGCAAAGACCAGGCATAGTTACAGTTCAGATACAAGTACATGTAGATAGCAGTCTACATAGGAGAAGCATAGGAAGAACATAAGTGAGATGAATACCCATGGTTCATAGCTGAATTATACCCATGGTTCAGAATTCTGATTGGTTAATATGGGCTAGGCAGCTCTTTCAGCCTAACATTTTGGTAACAGTTGTACTTACTATAAACCGCCATGGGGTGGCGGTGTTGCATATTGGCTTTCCCTCGAGACTCTATTCTCGTGGGAAAAAGACTGATAACGTCCAAATGTTTTGGCTAGAACAGCACCTGTTGTTTATGAGCTACTTTGTTATGGAAACGTGCTTGCAACAGAGGGGCTTGGAAATTTCCACTTTCCAGGCTAGAGTTTCATAGTGTAGAAAATGCCATTCGCTTGATGCTACATAGAATACCTTTACCAAATACTTTAACAATTCCCACCCCTCCAAACCTCACCGCCTGCCCCCCGCCCCCATGGACACATATGGCACTACTACCAGTCACAGATCACTTTTAAATTTTTTGTCTAATATTTCTTTTAATTGGAAGAAAACTAAGATTTGGGGTTATCTTCCTTCCAGCTAAATGTGGTAGCTTTGGGATTTAAGTAGATTAAATGAAAATTTGCTCCTAGTAATTGTTTATATTGAAATTATTGTTCCAAATTATTGTTCCAAATGCTTCCCTCTGTTTATTATCAGTATCCCAAATGCAGCCATTTTGTCTCATTTGTTTGTTTGTTTTAATATCATTAATGCATTTCTCCTCATTTCCCCATTTCCTCTTTGCTACTTTGATGCTCTCAAGGGAGCATTAAGACTGAGTATTAGCTCAAACATCTTCAGAAACTGTTAGTCTGCTGATAATGAAAAGTTTCAGTTTCAGCTTAGTAGAAGCACCTGATGAAAACGAACAAACAAAAAATGGAAATTCCTTCAAACAGCCATAACTTGAATCATTCAGGGATGGGTCACATCGTAGCAGAAGGCTACATATCCTGAACAAACAAATTGGTGCCCCATTGTCACAATTTGACATTGTCTGTCGCTTTACTGCCACTGCATCGCTTTTCCTTTCCTTCCAGATATTTCTGAAAGAGGACAGGAGAGTTGTACCATGGTGGAAGCAGAAGGGAAGAAAAATAGTGCAAAACATGGTGCAGTTTAACACACTCTCTTCTTCCAAAATAAAGAATTCATCATGTCTATACTGTACAGCATATGATCTAACCTATCTTCTTTTCTAGTCTCAATTCCTTCATAAATCAGTAAATAATGTCACAATGGCTTTGATTTTTCTAGGAAGGATCTCTCTAAATGCTCCTACTGACCTTTGGTAGAAATACTGTCAATTTTCCAGATTTATTCTTCCCTTCATCTAGAGATCATTCTGTATCCATATTAATATTCATTTTTCTGATTTGGCACACACACACCTTTCCCTAATGTAAATAACTTGTATAAGACTTTTCCTGCTATATAGATCTTTATACATAATTTTGAGCTGATAACTGTATTGCAATATTCAGAAACGTACAGAATCCAGACAAGATTTGTGTTCCAATCCGTAGATTAGTTCGGAAAATGCAAATTTGTTCAGTTCAATTAAAAACACAAATCAACAAAATAGTTCCCATTCCTATAGTCGGGTAATGGATGCATTCTATCTTTCATGCATATTAATGAAAATTCATGTGCTGTTAAGCCGAAAGCATCATGTGAACCACCACTTTTACAGATCTAGCATATTGGAAATCATCATTATAAACTATTCTTAACACGCTGTAGAATCATCATATTTTTGTTCAAGTATCTCTTTAGCCAAAAGAAGAAAATAGTTTAAAAGAAAAGTCATCAGGTGACTGGCAGAACCATAAAATCAGTGGTAGGGTTTTTCCTTTCCTTTCTCTGTAATTGAACTGTTTAATTTCAGTCACTGGATAGTTTCTGAGCTTTATATGCTCATATGCCATTCCTGCCACCAAACCACCCCATAATCAAAAGACTAAATTTTTTATTTATCTTTACATCCACCCAACAGATACCTATTGTGTCTTTTGCTACCACACCCCATTAAAAAAAACTTTTGCAATTAGCTTGATTTTGGAGGGTTATATTTTGCATTCTTGCTTTGAAAATTCAGCTATACCAAATGACTTTGTTGAGTGGTCTCTTCCAGTGAACATTAAGATACTTTTAAATTTATTTCTCTGGCAAAAATCTTGCCAAAAGAGAGCATTTCTCTTCTTCTTCTAGCAAAATGAAAAGCATGCTGTATTTAAGCAAGTTGTTACAAATACAGGTAGTCCTCGCTTAACAACCATTAGTTTAGCGATGGTTTGGACTTATGACAGTGCTGAAAAAACGACTTATGGCCATTCCTTGCTTTACAACCGTCACAGTGTCCCCACAGTCACATGGTCGCTATTTTCCACCTTCCCAGCCGGCTTCTGGCAAGCAAAATCAATGGAGAACCGCGTGATTCACTTAGCAACCATGTGGTGCACTTTAACAACCATGTGATTCGCTTAATGACTGCAATGATTCACTTAATGGCCGCCACAAAAAAGGTTGTAAAATCAGATCGGATTCGCTTAACGACCACATTGCTTAGCGATCGGAATTCTGGTCCCAATTGTGGTCATTAAGCAAGGACTACTTGTAGGAACAAAGTCTAAGGGACAAGAGGAGTTATCTGCTTCCTTAAATAAACATAGGGAGAAGCCATCCTATTGTTCTTCCTAGTCTCAAAACAATGTCGTATGTGGGTGTTTTATTTTCATAGCATAGTAAACAAGGTCATTTGAAACAAGCCTGATTATGAGCTTTCAATTTCTGATATATGAAGGTGATTAAACAAAAGACAGCAAGTTAGAACAGTTTAGTATTGATGATTTAGTTTCTTCTTTCCATACATGAAGAAAGTTGATCCCTCAATTTCTTAATATTAAAAGGGTAAAAATATAATGCACTTTCCACTGCAAAAAAGGAAGACAAGGCAAGGCTTGCTAAAAATTCAAGGAAAATGTACTTCTAACTCAATTCATAAATCTCTCTTATTGAAGAATTCAATATGGCATTATCTAGGACAGAGCTTTCCAAACTGTGTGTCGCGACACAAAAGTGTGTCGCCACACACAGCGTGGTGTGTCGCCACACCACCCGGAAGTGGCGGTGCGCGCGTGCACGGCGGCTGCCATGCACGTGCGCGCCGCCGCACGCCCCCCATGCCGCCGCACGCCCCTCCCGCGCCGCCACCATGCGCGCGCGCGCCGCCGCACGCCCCCCGCGCCGCCGCCGTGCGCGCGCACCGCCGCACGCCCCCCCGCGCCGTCGCCGTGCGCGCGCGTGTCGCCGCCGCTGCCACCGCCGCTGGGTGTGTCGCCAGCGGCGGCACTTTGGAAAGCCCTGATCTAGGAAGTCAGCTTCTCAACAAGAACAAATCTCATTATCTCAATGTACACATTGGACAATTTTTACAAGTTTGTTTTCCTTGGGATGAAGTTACACAAATTACACAATAAAGTATGATTCCTGATATTTTGGGTGTTGTTGTTGTTCGCAAAACCATGAAACTGACTTGTTGACTACAACCATTGTGCAAGTACAACTGATTGGACAGATCCTTCATACAAAATCTGCTGCTTGGAGAGGGAACCAAGAGATGTAAATGCAATCATGTTGATGCACATAGCAAAATATTTTTTCAAATATGGCATTAATTTTGGTCCCAAGGGACATACAGGTTGCCTATTGGCACCCACACACAGCCAGCTACACACATATTTCCAATCCCTCATATCCACATCCAAATCCACATCCACATCCACCAGAAGAACCCATAACTTCCCATCCTCTTCCAATGACAGTACTGTAATACCATTGGCCGTTCTTTTTGTAGGGCTACATGGATGGATTACCATGGATTACTCACTTGTGAATACATGGAACTGTACATCTCTACTTATCATTAAATCTGCCACATAATAGATGTTTTGTTGGTGTTTCTGCCAGCTACCTTCTTCTCTTACTCTATCATCATATTTTCAAATAACCATTTTTCATATCTGCCATTTTTCATAACACCAGATGAACAATCAAACAGTACACTAGACCTTAATCAAGGAACTATTAACTCAGTCAATCAACAAACCGCAAACAGCCCAATCAAGGAACTCCTAAGGGGAGAACAACACCCCCACAAACACAAGCAGGGCAAGCCACTGTATATAAACAGAGAGCAAACCCCACTCCCTTTTCACACTGAGGATGTTGCCTAGTCTGGCAATGAGATGTCTTCAAGAAAACAACAAGGCTCAGAGAGCACCAAGGACTCCACAGTTCAACCCTGAGCTACAAATATTCTCTTTGATATCTGCCATTGCCCTAGTTTCTTTTTTGTTGTTGTTTTGAAACAACAAAAGAGAGCAACCCTTAATGGAGAGTAGAAGGGAGAGATGAGCCTCCGCCATTTCCAAAGCCTTGGAATGCTGTGACTTCACCTAGCTAGAGGATACCATCAGGCAGGGCTTTCCAAAGTGCCGCCGCTGGCGACACACTCAGCGGCGGCGGCAGCGGCGGCGACACGCGCGCGCACGGCGGCGGCGCGGGGGGGCGTGCGGCGGCGCGCGTGCACGGCGGCGGCGCGGGAGGGGCGTGCGGCGGCGCGCGCACACGGCGGCGGCGCGGGAGGGGCGTGCGGCGGCACGCGCGCGCATGGCGGCTGCCGTGCACGCGCGCGCCGCCACTTCCGGGTGGTGTGGCGACACACCACGCTGTGTGTGGCGACACACTTTTGTGTCGCGACACACAGTTTGGAAAGCTCTGCCATCAGGATTAGTGTTTCTCAACCTTGGCAACTTTAACATGTGTGGACTTCAACTCCCAGAATTCCCAGCATGATCTTGACTGATCTCAAAATGGCTGAGCAGGTTAGCACTTAAATGTGAAATCACCAGGAAATCCCAGGGCTGCAGGCTAGACAGGGAAATCAGAAAAACATTCCTGAAAAACCACTTCTGTCTTCTTGATGGCAAACCAGTTCTATCTTCTAGCTAAGAAAACTACAGGAAATGTCCGTGAAATCACAAAGAGTCAATCCTGACTCAAATGAGAGTTTACCTTTACTGTATTAGTAGAGAGAGGCAGGATGGCCTGCTGGTGTTTCTTTGCTTTTGCCAGCTTCATGCATACGTAGGCAGATGTCCCCAACTGGTGATTGCAAAATCATTTCAAATCCTCCTGCCAGCAGGGACTCCACTAGAAGATTTAAACCTGAACAGGCTTTGTGCAAAGCAACTGTATCCCTTGGGCTGAATACTTCTCTTTGCTGGCAAAGTTGCTCTTGTTGCCAGTCTTGTCAGCAGATTGGCTTTTTTGAATCCTAAACTCAATCTGTCAGTCGATCCATGATTGGGATTGCTTTGCACGTTGTCCTCCTTTAAAAGAAAACAAAACCATGCTGTGCTCTGATGTGCATGAATGATGCCTTTAAAAATAAGTGCAGAATTAAAACACTATTTTATTAAACCCATTGCATATGCTAATGACATTCAGATTTTCCTTTCAAGCACATTACTATGCGATAATGCACATTAAAGGACAGTTAAAGCTTATGCGCCTACAGAGCTGGAGGTTTTACAAATGCAGAAACCCCCTGAAAACATGTTTATGCTTTCCAGATTCCTTCCACAAAATGGCAAAAAAAAATTGCTTTTGGAAGCTTGGGCTGTGGGGGAGAGGAAAGATAAAATATTTGTAAACTCACTGTCCCAGTTTCTTTGGATGATAGTCAAGGTTTCTTCACCCTATTGTATGGGAGGACTGAGGATGACACTGGCCCTGGACAATGAACAATGCCTTTCATAAATGGATCCTTATAAAGCGGGTATAAAGAATGCAAGGCAGATCCATGCAAATTTATAACCCACTCAGATGAAGCTCTGCAAACTGGAAGATTCAAGCCAAACACAACCCAGAGCTTTAGAGCTATGTGTGCATCATAAAGGGTCCTTTTAATTCAAGCTGCTTTCCAGTTTGTGGGCCACAAAAATGGAAAATCCGCTTTGGGAAAGTAGCCACCTCTGCAACCACATGCACCAGAAACACTATGACATCATGAAACATACCCAAGTTCACTATGCTTTCTTCAGCAACTTTTATGAATATGCTTTCCCACCAGCCCCCAGTGCATAAGCTAGTGTGGATGTTTATTTATTAATGTTTAAAGAGTAGAACAGTACACACTAGTGTTGCTGTATGCCCACTACTACATTTATCATCCTTTCAAGGATTTTTATTTCAGATATGATACATACTGTAATTCAGCATTGCCACCCAATTAATCTTTCTTTCAAAAAAGATGGCTTGAATCCATGCAAACATGTAATCACACATGGAATTTTGGAATCATTAGTGTTGTATGTGCAATTGAGAACCTCCAGTACCAACTAAATTTGATCTAAGAATGAATGGATATGAATATATTTATTTATCTTTACTTAGATTTATATAATCAAGGACAGAAACAGGTGTCTCTTATACTTTCAAAAGGTTGTAGATCAGATGGAATTATTTTCTCTTTAACAGGAGGCAGGTTCGGTTTAGATTATACTGATTCCCTCTCCTTGTTTTAACCTTTTTTTAATCAGTAAGCCTAACAGAGAGCCTGTTTGGTGTAGTGGTTAAGGCACCAGGCTAGAAACCAGGAGACTGAGACTTCTAGTTCCAGCTTAGGCATGAAGCCAGCTGGGTGACCTTAGGCCAGTCACTCTCTCTCAGCCCTAGGAAGGAAGCAATGGCAAACCACTTCTGAAAAACCTTGCCAAGAAAACTGCAGGGACTAGTCCAAGCAGTCACCAGGAGTCAAAAAGCTGACTCAACACACACACACACACACACACACACACACACACACACACAAGCGCCTAACTGAAACCAGGATAATTTCAGGATGGCATCTAAGTTCTAAACCACCCTGGAGATAAAATTCCCTAGGTAATTCCCTGAAATATCTGAAGCTCTTTGGTGCAGCTGAAGTTGAAGTTATTCATGCACAGAAGTGTGTGACAAAAGTACAGTATGGCATTCATGTAGAAAAGCCCACATGTTCAGTTTCAGCTAGTTCAGTGAGCACAGTTGACCCAGTACCAATCTAAGAACAAAGTATAATAAAGCAAAAGACACATTGTCCTTTCAGCTCAGCCATATTGACAATCGGTCAGTGCACCCACCAAGGAGAATGCAGTTAATTAATTTGAACAGGCTATGTTGGAGTGGATACCAAAGAGTTGAAGCATTTGAGTAACAGGGAATAAGTCAGAGTAAAAGGCAATGCTCCTAATGTTGTGGTACAACACTAATGTTATAATGTCTGCAGTGAATTCAAACCTATGGCCCTATAAGTCTATTAGATAGGGACTTTACGTGTTAATGGATAACCACTGCACTCCAAACAAAGGAAGAATCTAGATCATATAATCCAGATAAGGAGAGAAGAACAATATATCAGATCCACCCTGAGAAACAAGGATACACATCATATTCCTTTCTTCTTTTCATGGAAGTGCACATAATTAAAGCTAGAAAACATTTCAACCCAATGCCCCACATCAGATACAGTCGATCCTACCTGCTCTATAGCCAAACAAGGTCCTTAAGTATTCTGGAAGTGTTGTAATAATACACAATAATTGCCACACAAGAAGAATACAATAAGAAACCACACCAAATATAAGGTAGACTGTTGAAACGTAAAGGGTTATGACCTTGCCTATATTGGGATTTTTATAGACAATTCTGTCCTGAGATATTTAGGAAACTGGGCAATTCTAAGAGTATAGATTTAATTTAATTTAATTTTAAAATTTAAAATTATTTAAAATTTAAAATTTAAAATTTAATTTTAAAGATAAAGCACCTATTGATTTTAGGATTTTCTTTGACAGAAAGCCAATATTATTTGATTAAAAGTAATGGTTCCAAATTTGAAAATGTAGAGGAAATCTACAATAAAACAAACTTATTTAATGTTTTTATAAATAGGGGAAAGGAAAAATGTACATATCTCCCCTTCTTTAAGGCTGTTGTGTGTTCAAAAGGGGAATTGGGTTGCATTTTCTATATATTTGGGGCAAGGGAAGTAGGAATGATGAAATAAGCACCATGCCATCACAATACACCATTATCTATGTGTGTTGTGACATTGTATATACATATCTATGGAGTTGAGCTTAAGTTGTGACTTTGCAATTCTCATTTTGTCATTGTGATGAAACCATCAAATTCTGAAGACAGCTCATATTTGGACACTGATTTGATAGAAGCAAATATGTAGAACTTTGCTTTGCTTTGTAATGGGACATTTATGTAAATCAAGGATCCATCATAGGCATAACATAAAAGAACAAGAAATTGCTCATACCCTTTTGGATTTCCAGACTGCAAGTTAGAAATCAATTGTCTCTCACTCCTTCCAACACAAGCATCAGCATGAGGAAGGATTTTATTGGAGAAAATAATTCAGAATTAGCATATCCTCTTCTTTCAACTATCAGTTCTTCTTTGGTGCTCTATGGTTCCCTGTGATGTGTATAATTGGCTGCTTTTTTGGGGAAGTATATTGTTGTACAGGGGCAGAACTGTGGCCTCCATGTGCTGATCTTTCAGATAGACTGATAGATTTACTGCTTGTCATACAAAAGTACAAGGGAGTTCAGCCTTTTGCTTAACACAGAAAAATAACAATAAAAAGCAAAACTACAAGAGATTTGCTATCAAAGCCAGGCAAGGCATAGAGGATATTTTCAGGAACATACTTCATAGTTTACAGCCAAATCAGAGCGAGGGGCCCCTAAAGTGGAAACTGACATGCAGGATCATATTTTCTCCAAGCCAAATCCCTGGAGTCTCTCACGTGATCCTAAAACACTCTACTGATTGCTCATTTCTTAAAACGTATGCCTTGATTAGCCCATTCAGAGATTAAATGCTGCTGTCTAATGCTAAGGATTGACATAGTACATTTGTACATGTTTGCTACCATGAACTATTCACTACATATTCATCAGAAAAGGGGAAAGCATCTATCAGCCTTATGAGGTAGACCAGACAGGAAACACAACCAGATGAGCTAATTCTACTTTATTGTAAGGTTACATTAACAGAATCTTGCAAGTCTGAAAGTATTTCTCTCCCCCTTCCTCTGTCCCCTTTACAGCCCAAAAACTAGGTAGGGTCTCTTCTGAGCCTCTTGCCCCAACCACATTCCTGCTGAGGGCTATGCTGCCTTTTATCTGACTATCTCCTTGGTTTCCCTATCGCCCAAGGTCATTCCCACGTACCATTACATCACAACATGGGGGAAGCTAATTTGTTGTCGCTGTTGTTCAGTCATTTAGTCGTGTCCGACTCTTCGTGACCCCATGGACCATAGCACGCCAGGCCTTCCTGTCCTCCACTGTCTCCTGGAGTTTACTCAAGTTCATGTTCATCACATCGGTGATGCTATCCAACCATCTCATCCTCTGCCGTCCCCTTCTCCTTTTGCCTTCAGTCATTCCCAGCATCAGGGTCTTTTCCAGTGAGTCCTCTCTTCGCATTAGGTGACCAAAGTATTTGAGCTTCAGCTTTAGTATCTGTCCTTCCAATGAGCTTAGCCTTAAAGACTGTACATGTGTTCATTAGAATTATGGAGGGGCTGTTTAACCCAAGTATGATTTCAGTTCTTCATCAATAGAGTGGCCATTGTTCTTGAATGACTATAGATCTGCAAAGGAGCGGCAGATTTCTTTGAGAGGAACATTTTTAATCCAACTCCCAAGGGGCTCAGCTCTAGAATTCCTGAAACACTCCACGGCACATCAGGGCACTAGAAGGGTAAGAAGAAGGAGTGCTAAATCCCTGTTTTCTTTTCCATTCTCCCCTAGGTGCACCTGCTGTGATGCTAAATGAAAGTGAATAAAAGGAGAGAATGCTTTGAGGATATTGGAGAGAGGATCTTCCTTGACTTCCCTCAGGTATCCTTGAATTTTTTTTTTGAATGATTCCCCTCCATTCCAGTTCATTCTGGAGTGAAACAGAGAGGGAAATTGCCTGTTCATAATCCTTTCCATCTCATCTTTGAACTTACTATGATTTGAAACCAATTTACAGACTGCTAAAAAAATCTTAATCAAGAGGCAACTGAAGGTTCATTATTATTCCAAGAAGATAAACGAGGCCTAAATATTAGGGCTGTGCAAAGCTTCAAATGCGTGCTTTGATTATTCATTAAGAACTTGTCAGAAGGATCAGATACCTTCTTTTCCTGTGGTTCATGCCTAAGCCGGGAATCCAATAAAACACACCAGATGATCAGTGGAGGTCAAAGAAAATACGTTTATTCAACCCAAGTTTGTAAAGTAACGTTGGGTGGCAGCCACGATGGACCGTTCCTCCGTCTCCTTTTTAATAGGTTTTTTAGTTTAAAGATATAGTCAATCATTATCAATAGAGTGGAATGTGTTCACTTATTACAAACAAATGTTTCCTTATCTAGAGTTAATACAAATGCCTCCTTATTTATAGTTAAAACAGACGTCTCCTTATCTAGAGTTAGAACAGATGTCTCCTTAAATGGGCATTTTATCTTTCCTATACATATGTTTTTTTATACATAAGATATATGTCTTCCTTTACATTTGTTTTGCGATGTGATGTGCTCATTTTTTTATAATGGTAGGAGCCAGCCTTTTTATAAAATGGCATTACTACTGCCTATACAATCTTTCATTGATCCTTAATCTAAACTTATTATAAACATATAAGGAAAATATTCCCACAAACTGAAGGTTCATTATTTTTCTAAGAAGAGAAAGAAGGCCTAAATATTAGGGCTGTGCAAAGCCTCAAATGGGTGCTTCACTTAAAAAAACTAGAGTAACACTTCAAATTTACTTCATGAAATAATGTGGTTTCTTCATTTCTAAGACTGAAGTGAAGCACCAATATTGCTTCACCTTGCTGTGCTTCCCAGCTTCACTCAGCTTTCTTTGATAAAACTGACCCTAAAATAGAGAGCTAAAAGGAGCGTTCTTGGGCAAGCACTGTGGGAGAAGGCTGACAAGAGCATTTAGTCCACTCAGCTTATGCCAAAAACCTTCTGGGTTGGGTGACTTGGCATGCACTACAGGCATTCCTGCAGCATGCACATGTTGAAGCTACCCAACCTTGAGCCTCATCCAGACCACTTGCCAAAAGCTTTGACAAGCACTGGGTAAGAGTTGGTTCTGAAAAAAATTCAAGAAACTGCTACAGTATGTAAACAACCACCTGCAAACTTCCCTATAAGTGAGGAGACCTGTTTCTGTAGTGGTTCATAGGAAGGCTGTGAGAAAAAGAATCAGAAAATCTCCACCGTAATACACACAGAGAAACATTGGTTCTAAGTTGAAAAGAATGAATTGTTGGAATTCTTATACCCCTACCTCTTTCATCCAAATAAATCTTGCTGAACCATGCTTGGAAAAGAATCACTCTAGGTTCAGGCAGATGCCTAATTTCAGGAAGACTTGGCTTCTTCTACATGGGAGGCAACCTTGCATCTTAGACCTAGACCATGGCAATTGACTGCTGAGCAGGTTGCTAATGTTTTGTTCCAGTACAAGACCCAGGTGGACCTGTATCAGTTCCAGGTCAACATGCATATTAATAAATTGGCTAAAGCAATTGCCCACATGACAAAACTTTTAGAACAGGCAGAGCAATCACTGCTGCAACACTCCCTAACTGTGTCTGCTCCTCCAAGTATGACTGGACTCCAGAAACATTCAAAGCTTTCATCACTCAGTATGAGTGATCATTTCTCCAAGACTGGCAAAATGTCCCACTGATGTGCTTAGATGAGATTTATCCCTGGACTCTTGACTGATGGAGCTGCCAAATGGACAATTTCTATTACAGAAAATAATAACCTGTTATGGATAATTAGGCTAATTTTATATTGAAACTGAGATTGACCTTTGATAAAGTGCCAGAAAAACTACAGCTAGTGGAGAAATTCATAGATTGTGTCAGGGTACAATGGCACACAGTCAATCAATCAATCAATCAATTATCAAGCATGCAATACAGGAGTATATATAATTTCTACACCAGTAGGAAGTTTCTCTTCAACAAGGTGTATAATCATAGCGATGAAGATAGCGAATAAGGTTGGAGCAATAACACATCCCTGTTTAACGCCAGATTCCACTTTAAATGGATCGCTTTGAGAGCCATTGTTATTCAGGATTGTTGCCGTCATGGAGTAGCCGCAAGTTGTTCACAGTTTTATCAGGGCATCCAATTTTCAGAAGGATGGTCCAGAGAGCAGATCAGATATCAGATATCGAACAGATAGAAAGCTTTTTAATCTTAGTAGAAAAAATCTGAAAGCAAAAAATAAGGTAATTACAACTTCTGTTATAGAACTTCAATATGCTGATGATAATGTAGTCTGTGTACACTCAGAGGAAGATCTTCAAACTATCCTAAACATCTTTGCAGAAGCATATGAAAAGCTTGGCCTCTCGATTAACATTAAAAAAACCAAAGTGCTTTACCAGCAAGTTCGAACCAATCCCTCTGCAGCGCCATCAATCCAGCTTAAAGGTGTGTTACTAGAAAATGTCAATCACTTTTCTTATCTTGGCAGCCATCTATCTACAAAAGCCGACATCGATGCTGAAATTCAGCATCGCCTGAGCTCTGCGAGTGTAGCTTTCTCCCGAATGAAGCGTAGAGTGTTTGAGGATCGGGACATCCGCAAGGAGACCAAAATGCTTGTTTACAAAGCCATTGTACTACCAACCCTTTTGTACGCCTGTGAAACATGGACCCTCTACAAACGCCACCTCCAACTTCTTGAAAGATTCCATCAACGCTGCCTCCGAAAAATTCTGCAAATTACTTGGGAAGATAGGCGGACTAATGTTAGTGTATTCGAAGAAGTGAAAACCACCAGCATTGAAACAATGATCATCCAATACCAACTTCGCTGGACCGGCCATGTTGCTCGAATGCCTGACCATCATCTTCCAAAGCAGCTACTTTACTCCCAACTGAAGAATGGAAAACGGAATATTGGTGGACAGCAAAAGAGATTCAAAGACACTCTCAAAGCTAATTTAAAAAAATGTAATATCAGCATTGAGAACTGGGAAGCCCTAACTTATGAGCGTTTCAATTGGAGGTCAGCCTTTATTAAAGGCACTACGGACTTTGAAGAAGCACGAGTACAGGGCGAAAGGGAGAAACGAGCTAAGAGGAAGGCACGTCAAGCAAACCCTCATCGTGACCGTCTTCCACCCAGAAACCTATGCCCTCATTGTGGGACGTTGTGCGGATCCAGAATTGGCCTTTACAGCCACTTACAGATCCACTGTTAAGATTTTACCCTTGGAAGACAATCTTACTCAGATACGAGTGATCGCCAAGAAGAAGAAGAACAGGAGTATATAGTGGTATTTCAGTTTTATTCTAGAGATGTGGGCTGGAATGAGATGGCTTTAACTAACCAGTTCAAGAAGACTTATGTAATGAATTGTGGGATGAGTTAATTTATCAGGACACACTATTCCCATGTTGCATGGCTATAGAAGAAAGGCTAGAAAAGCTAAAGGATATAAGGGAGGGGAAACAAGAACTATTATACCCTTTTACACAAACTGATTCTACATTTGTCTTGGGGACATTAAGGACAATTTGTACTAGCTGATACTGCTAAACTTTCTCACCCTGATTTGGCTGTGAAGTGTCATACTGTACTTGGAATCCATACTGCTAGTAAGTGCCCCAGCTGTTCCAAGCCTGAGGGCTTGGGAAATGAGGTCAGCCTCCCTTTCAAAAGCTCAGAAAGGGAACCATCAGACAACCATGAAGAGTTCAAAAAGATTATTCCAGATGATACATTTTTTCCAGCATGGATTTGGGAGCCATGGCCAATTTTATTGACAAATCTATTGTGCAAAGTTTTGCCTTGCCCACTCAAAGAATTGAAACTCCAGAACATGTAGAGACCATAGATAGAAGATTTTTATACCCTGGTTTGATGACTGAATATATTTCTCCCCTTCAACTGATAATTGATAGTCACCTGAAAAATTTACAATTCTATTTAACTTCTTCCATGAATATCCCTATTGTGTTGGGGATGGATTGGCCATAGACATAATTCAGACATTCAGTGAGATATAGGAATAATTGCATTTAACTTCTAGAATTGCCTGATCTCTGTTTACAAAAACTGAAGCCTCATTCTTCCCTTATTCAACAGGTTGCTGCTCCTGTTTTACCAGAAAAATATTCTGAATTCACTGATGTGTTTGGTGAATAGGAAGCATGTAGATTACCATTCCTATAGTTCCTATGATTGTGCTATAACCTTGGTTGCTGGAGCTTAGATCCCCGTTAAATGTCTATACCTGCTCTCTGCACAGAATTTGGCTTATTTAAAGGACTTTATCGATGACAACCTACAGAAATGGTTTATTAAACTCTCTGCATCTTATACTTCTTCCCCAGTGTTTTTCATCAAGAAGAAACATGATTCTCTAAGAATAGTTATTGGCTTCAAACTTTGTTAGGGATCACTACCCACCCCCAATTATTTCTGATCTTTTGAAAGTCCTGCAAAAGGTAAGTAATTTTACTGAGTTGGACATGGGGGGCTTAAATTTGAAGGAAGGACATTAATATTTAACTACCTTTGATATGTATTATAGAAAGTTTGAGAGCAGGTCCTTTGGTCTATTGAACTGCCCTTAGTCTTTCAGAGATAAATGAACAAAGTATTTTCCGATGTTCTAGATTCTTATCCGTGGTGTGTTATATCAACAGACATTTTTATATATTATGTAAAACAATATTATATGTTATCTGGTAGCTCTTAATAGTCTTTTGCTGACTAAGATTGAAAGATGAGTTTTTATAATTTGATTATTGTTAAGCGATGAGATATGGGAAGAATAGTTCTCTTTTTTTTGCTTTTTTATTGAATTTCTAGAGAAGGTGTTAAGTTATGGCGTTTGTCTATATTTGTCTGGAGGGAGGGGGGAGTCATCTTTTATATATCTGTGTTTTTTTGTGTTTTTTTCTCTCTTTTGACTTCTTTTTCTTTTTCTTTCTTTTTTATATTTCTTGTAGTTTGTATTTGTGTTTTATCTTTGTATTTTAACATTGTAATAAAATTATTTTAAAAACCCAGACATTTTTATATTTTCTGAAACTACAATTGCCCATACTAAATGTGTCCGAAATGCTCTGAAAAGACTTTGCAGACACAAGCTATGTGCTAAATTGGAAAATTGTGTCTTAGACTTGCCTGCCCTGAAATAATTGGGCCATAGAATTTCTTCAAAGGCATCAAGATGAGTCCCACTGAAGTGGATTCAATTCTATTCTGGGAATTTTCCCCAAGGACTGTCAAGGACGTTTAACGTTTGGGAGATTTTTGTAACCTTTATAGTGTTTTATACTTGACTCAGTAGTGGGTACCAGAGTTCTTACTTGGCTCACAAAAACGGGTCCCCATATAACTGGACTCCAGAAGCATAGAAAGTCTTCCAAGACCTGAAACAGGCATCTACCTCCCAAACCCTGTTGTCAACCAGACCCCACTCACCCCTTTGTTGTGCCTTTGGGCTTAATCTCTTTCAGGCCACCGATGACTTGGAAAAAGATTTGTTACCTTGTGCCTCTTATTCTAATTTTAATTCTGGTTCACTTAGATCCCTACCATTTTCATCTCAATAAATCTGGCTAAAGATGACTCTGTGAGAATCATGCTAGAAAAAGAATAACTTTCAGTTCAGGCAGCTGCAGGGTGCCAGACACCCTGCAGAGGAGGCATGGCTCACTGCTTTGGTGAGCAGACAGGAACAGGCAAGAAGGGGTTCTATTGGGCTTTCCAAAGCCGGCATCTGGATGACCTCCAATGTGTACCATCCAGCCTGGAGTTTCCTTGGCAGGGCGTCACTGGTACGTGCTAAAGGTCTTTGAGAACTGCTCTAGGGAATCCTGAAGCTCCCCAGCCTGGAATCCCTTTGCCCAGTGCTGGAAGGAAAAGCTGCAAGGTACATCCTTCTGCAGCACTGATTCAAAGCAGTTCAAGGCCCACTTAAATTCGTTGAGATGGATCAAATAGCCTTGTTGCTCTGGCAAAGCATTCAGTTCAGAGAAGCGAGTCGACATTGCTTCGCATAGGCTTACTTGATATATGGACATTACTTTTTTAGAAAAACTGCTCCTAATGTATCTATAAAATACTTGTTCGGGGAAACTAAATTTCTCTTTAAAAGACTATGTGAATATTAAAAACAAATGGCAATACTGAATATTTTGAAAAATAATAGATGGGCAAAAAGTTGGTAGATATTAGAGCAGAGCTTTCCAAACTTTTCATGTTGGTGACACACTTTTTAGACATGTATCATTTTGCGACACACTCTTACAGCAGGGCATCATTTTGCGACACACTCTTACAGCAGGGCACAAGGTAGGCACTAGGACCTGCGCGGAATCCTGGCAGGGCTTGGAGGCCGCAGCAGCCCCAACACACCCAGACACTGTGGCCGACACACTAACGTGTCCCGACACACAGTTTGGAAAGCTCTGTATTAGAGTTTCAGGGTTATTGGTTGAATGGAGTGGAAAAAAACAAGTAACTACCAATTTTTAAAAATATACAGTATATTTTGGGAGTAATTCAAGCAATTAAGAGGCAGTTTGCTGATTCCAGAACATATGAAAAATTGTTATGCAGAATATGCTCGTATGGGAGGTGGAAAAATAAGTCCCCTAGTTATCTAATTTGGACAGTTATACAATGAAGCAATTAACACAAGCTGGCACCAAAAATTCCCTGACTGTGAAAGTTCATTGAATAAAAATTTCCACATTAATTTTATCCTTTCCAGAAACAGTGCAGCGAGTACATGAAATCATTCACCCTGGGAGAACTGTAAGTGGAGGCTGGCACAGGAATCCTGCAATGGAGAAATAACTATGACTAATGGGCAACAGAAACCCTTCAAAAAATGGGAAGGAAGATATTGCCCATACTGATGAAAAAGCTACACACGGTCAGGGTGAATTCTGTTGGAATGAAAAGCACTACTGGGAAATTCATGTCCTCCTCCTCCTCTTCCTCTTCCCACTCCTTTAAAGATTTATCAATTTTGTGAGCTTTCAGCCATTTGAATATACAAATGCTCAAACTATTAAAATTGGGAGTGTCATGAGTACCATTTAGGAGTACTGAGTGTGCTGTGCACCCATGAGTTGGACTAAACCAGGAGACCATGATTTCCAGTCCCACCTTGGGCACCGGTCAGCTGGGGGACCTTGGGCCAGTCACTCTCTCTCAGCCCTAGGAAAGAAGCAATGGCAAACCACTTCTGAAAAACCTTGCCAAGAAAACTGCAGGGACTTGTCCAGGCAGTCGCCAGGAGTCAACACTGACTTGAAGGCACCAAAACAAAACAAGTCCTCTGATTTTTGCAGTCCAGAACTGTAGCCCTACCCATGGGTGCTATGTTACAAAATCCTTCTCTAATCACTTGTTGTTGTTGTTCAGTCGTTTAGTCGTGTCCGACTCTTCGTGACCATAGCACGCCAGGCCTTCCTGTCCTCCACTGTCTCCCGGAGTTTACTCAAATTCATGTTTGTTACATCAATGATGCTATCTAACCATCTCATCCTCTGCCGTCCCCTTCTCCTTTTGCCTTCAGTCTTTCCCAGCATCAGGGTCTTTTCCAGTGAGTCCTCTCTTCGCATTAGGTGGCCAAAGTATTTGAGCTTCAGCTTCAGTATCTCTCCTTCCAATGAGCAGTCAGGGTTGATTTCCTTTAGGATCGACTGATTTGACCTCCTTGCAGTCCAGGGGACTCTCAAGACACTACAGTACATCAAATGATTCCCTCTTTTTCAGTCTGTTTTCTAGCATTTGGTATACCAGGATCAATCCTAATAAACATAAAAGGCAAATGTCTGGAATAATTATCCATATATATGTTCAAGTTATATCACATCTTTCCTTCTTTTCTTCTGAATTCTACTTGTACATCCCCATTTCTTCTACTCTCTCCTTCATCCTTTCTCATATTAGAAAAATCAGGGCAGTTAATCAACAAAAAAAGTGAACATCCTGAGTATTAATTTGTACAATATGAAGGTCACTGAAAGTGCATAGCTAATCAAAAGGATTGCATTCCCATTTCCTAGATACAGTAGCAGGTGAAACTAAGGAAAATTGAGATGGTCTTCTTGCAGATATCATGTGCAGCTTTCCTGATACGTTGGTAGAGTACCAGAGAAAACGTAAGAAAGTTTCATCCAGAAAGAGATTCAGATAATAGAACATTTAGGATTATACAAAGCATGTGTCAAAAATAATCTTAAATAAATTGTTCTATAAACCACTTTGTTAAAATTCTAATTTCATTTTTAAAAAATACAATGTTTCATTTCTTGTGGAAATATCTGTTTGAAAATTCAAGAAATTTGAGATATTTATAATATTTATTTATTATTTAAATTTCTATCACCGCCCATCTCCCACCCCCAAGAAGGGACTCTGGGCGGTTTACAATAAAAATAAAATTTAAAAATCAGTATAAACTCTAATACATTAAAATGCCTACAGCTAAAAAATATAATATAAATAGATTAACATTCAGATGGCAATGAATATTATTTTAGTCCATGAATATTTAAGGGGCCATTCTAGAGCACCAGCCATCTCCAAGAGTGACTATTCCCTGCCCCGCCCCAGGGACGGTGGCAAAACCAGGTCTTCAGGTTTTTTGTTTTTTTTTTTGAAGTCCAGGAGAGAGGGGGCTTGCCTCACCTCTGGGGGAAGAATATTCCAGAGGGCGGGAGCTGTTACAGAGAAGGCCTGCTTCCTGGACTCCGGCAGATGCAATTCTTTGACAGACAGGGTCCGTAACATGCCCTCTCTGTATGACCAGGTGGGGTGGGTCGATGTAATGGGGATGAGATGGTCCCTCAGATAACCTGGACCCATGCCATGTAGGGCTTTAAAGGTAATAACCAACACCTTGAATTGAACCCAGAAGCAAACCGGGACCCAATGCAGCTCACGCAACAAAGGTGTTACATGTGCCGATCTTGGGGAACATAAAATTGCCCGCACGGCCGTATTCTGGACCAGTTGAAGCTTCTGGATACTCTTCAAGGGTAGCCCCATGTAGAGCACATTACAATAGTCTATATGGGAGATAACCAGGGCGTGAGTGACCATTTGAACGGCCTCTCGATCCAGGAAAGGACGTAACTGGTGCACAACACGAAGTTGAGCAAAGGCCCTTCTGGCCACGACTGCCACCTGATCTTTGAGCAGGAGTCATGAGTCCAGGAGGACCCCCAGATTCCGCACCAGGTCTGTCTGGGGCAATACCACCCCATCCAGAACTAAAGATGACAAATTCCTGGATACCGAGGGACCATTAATCCACAGCCACTCTGTCTTACCAGGGTTCAGCTGAAGCCTGTTGTTCCCCAACCAGACCCCCACAGCCCCCAGGCACCTAGAGAGGGTGGTCACGGCATCACTTACTTCACCTGGAATGGGGATGTACACTTGAGTATCATCAGCGTACTGGTGATACCTCATCCCATGTTGATGGATGATCTCACCCAGTGGTTTAATGTAGATGTTAAAAAGGAGCAGGGAGAATACCAAGTCCTGCAGCACCCCACAAAGGAGGGGCCGTGGGCCAGATCTCTTGCTCCCTGTCAATACTGATTGGGACCAGCCCTGGAAGAAGGCGATGAACAAGCGCAGAACCACGCTGCCCACCCCCAGCTCCCTCAGCCAACCCAAAAAGATACCATGGTCGATGGTATCGAAAGCCGCTGAGAGGTCAAGAAGAGCCAGGATGGATGCACTGCCCCCATCCCGCTCCCGCCAGAGATCATCCATAAGTGCGACCAATGCTGTTTCTGTCCCATGTCCGGGCCTGAAACCTGACTGAAAGGGGTCTAGATAACCCGTTTCATCCAGAATCCTCTGGAGCTGCAATGCCACCACTTTCTCAACCACCTTCCCCAAAAAGGGGAGGTGGAAGACTGGACGAAAATTGTCTAGTATAGTAGGGTCCAGTGATGGTTTCTTGATGAGGGGGCGCACCAGTGACTCCTTAAAGACAACTGGAAACACCCCCTCTCTCAAGGATGGACCCAACTACATGTCACCTACCGAGCTGATTTCACCAGCCAGGAGGGACATGGGTCTAGTTGGCAGGTGGTGGCATTTACCGACTGGAGGAACCTGTCCACTTCTTCAGATCCAACAGGGTCAAACTGTTCCCAGATAACTGGGTAGGTACGTTCCCAAGGCATCTCCTCAGATGATATCTCATGCTTGGAGTCCAACTTGGAATGAATCTGAGTGATTTTATCCTGCAGATGCCCAGAAAACTCCTCAGCATGGCCCTGTAGATGGATTTCTGGACCCCCTTTCCCTAAAAGGGACTGATGTTTTGCCGCTCATACCGCCAAAAGGTAGGCTCTGACAGCGGCTCTAGCTTGTGTTTGGTTGGGTTCGGTCTTTGTCTTCCTCCAGCGGTGCTCTAGATGTCTCTTAATCCTCTTCAGAACCCTCAGCTCCTCTGTAAACCACGGGGAGTGTCAGGCTTGATGAGGCAAGAGAGGTTGCACAGGCGCGATCCTGTCCAAGGCCCCAGCTGCCTCCCTATTCCAGGCAGCGGCTAGGGCCTCCGCTGGACCATGCAGCTGATCCACAGGTATAACCCCCAGCTCCGTCTGAAACCCTACAGGGTCCATCAGTCACTGGGGGTGGACCAGTCAAATGGGTCCTGCCTCCCTGTGGAGGGGGGCAGCGTAAGAGAACCTCAAGGCCACCAGGATGTGATCTGAACATGACAATGGGGACAGATGTAACTCTCCCCTCAGGTCACGTTGCCACTGCTCTGACAAGAAAACCAAGTCCGGCATGAACCGCTGTCTCTAGTTGGGTCCCAAATAATCTGGGACAGGGCCATGGCTGCCATGGTAGCCGTGAACTCCCGAGCCACTTCTGAGGCATGTCCCAGGGATGGCAGATTGAAGTCCCACAGAACCATAAGTCTGGGGAACTCCACTGCCAACCCCAAGACAGTCTCCAGTAGCTCAGGCAGGGAGGTTGCTACGCAGCAGGGAGGCTATTACAGTAGCAACACTTCCAACTGTTCTCGGGAACCTAACTTGAAAAACAGGGTCTCACAGCCAGCCACTTGTGGAGCAGTGCCCCTGAAGGCCACTAGAGACTCTCGGATTACAACAGCCACCCCTCCTGCCCTGCCCTGAGGTCTCAGCTGGTGCCATACTCAAAACCCGGCCAGGCACATCTCCAAAAGGGGTACCCCTCCTTCTGGGCCCAGCCAGGTTTCGGTAATACATGCCAGGTGTGCCTCCTCCTCTGTGATCAAATCACATACAAGGGGGGCCTTGTTGTTGACTGACCTGGCATTAAGCAGCAGCAACCGGAGACCAGGGCCTCCACGAATCTGCTGTCCAGGGTCTGGGTCTGAGCACGGAGGGTCGGAATACGCCACCGGTAATAAACACCGGGGGCATTTTCCCCTAAGATGGCCCACCCTCAGGCTCCCATCATAACATCCCTGGCCCATCACCACCTCTATAATAAACCCTGCCCGGTCCATTTGCTCCCAATCCTGGTCCTCTAGAATCCCTGGTTTGTAATAGGGATCCCTCCATCCACTCGCACAATCTTGCACACCTTCAGTCGACCCAGGGCGATGGTGCCCCCCCCCCCAGCACACCAGCTCTCACTCTCAGTGCTG
Organism: Charina bottae; assembly: GCA_023362775.1. Lineage (NCBI taxonomy): Eukaryota > Metazoa > Chordata > Lepidosauria > Squamata > Charinaidae > Charina > Charina bottae. The sequence goes on along the minus strand of JALMGJ010000002.1, from coordinate 187,598,483 downwards.
TCAGGGCCCAACCACCCCTCACACACTCACAGTTATCTGTTATATCAAACACTTTCTTTCTTGATATAGAGCTAACGCTATATATGATCATGCAGAGCATATTCTGGGGTTTAGCTATCCAGTCTTCCATGTCTGGACCCTCTGGGTTTTTTCTGCATGAGCTTCTGTTATGGCTTTTATTACCAAGTTTGACCCTGATTATAAGTTTGTTGTAACTAAATATAAGCCCTCTTATATTTATGGCCACTCACATATATTAATTATTTGAATGATTTCAGTGACCTCTTTCTAAAATTGTTGAATAGTTCAGAATATCCACCACATATGGACATAATCTATTTTTAGTAATGCACATCACTACCCTGTATGCCAAATATATAGTACTTTAAAATAAGTGTTCTTTTAAAAAATGTCTATTAGTGTCGGTGTGAAGACCGTTTTTGAAAAAGGTAATTTCCAAGATGTTTCTTTTTCTCACTCCCTTCCTTTCTCAAAAAAGAAGGGCACATTGCCCAACAATTCCCTCCCCCCCCTTTTTTTTAATCCATGATGTTAATTCTGGAGCAGTGTGGGGAATGCAGAATGGAGCCCCTTGGGCAGATGTGGATGGAACAAAACTAGCAAACCATAGGAAAAATGAAAGGTGGTTTGCTGTTGCCACTGCACTCTGTTTCTCTACTAAATCTTAGACAAACAAAAGAAATAAATATGCTACTGTAAATCATAAACCCACACTGGAGAAAACATTGGAGAAAGTTCTCCACCCCCAGAGAGATTTTTGTTTGTTTTTCTTTTTAGAAGAAAGAAGAAGAATATTGCAAGTACCTTCTTCCCACCACCTCTACTAACTAATGTTCTCCTTTAAATATAGACAGCAGAAGCCTGACATTGACTTGACTTCTATCAGTGGAACCAGAGAAGATAATTTCCTCACTCTAAATTGTTCTGCAGAGCAGATTTTGACAGTTTGAAGAGAGAGGGATTGAATATTAGTATGCAGCTGGATTTCTGCTGGTGCATTGCTGGGTTCAACTCAGAAAAACCACAAGGCGGGGATACATCCAGGCAGCTGCTTTTCCATGCTCCCCTCCTGTCCCAAAGCTGGCAGAATATCATTCTGCCTTAAATTTACCTATTCAATTTGATGCTGCCTAGCTCACAATAAATCTTAAATCTTGTCGCCCCCACAGTGCACCCTTACTGTGCTGTACTGATGTCTATGCAGCATTAATTTGCAACATTTTAAGGGCTGTGATTGGAAGGTTCCCTTGGATGAAATTCTAGTCCCTCCCAACATCATCAACCATGTGAAAAGCCTGTTCCAATTGGCATGCACATTGCTCTGCTTTTGCCATGCACTGCCATGTTTGCTTTTGTTTTTATGTTTTCACTCCGATCACATCACTGACTACTGAACTTTGTTTTAATTCCTGAAACTGTGGATCAACTAGGTGGCAGCAGTTTTATGTCTCTTGGCTCCATCTAGTGGCCATCTTGGGTTGTGCAGATGTTGGATAGTTGTTGAAGAGCTGGAATTTGAGAAAGTGGGGATCCGCATGGGAACTACCCTAAGAGCATTAAATGAGCAGAGGATGTGAGGAGCCAGCGGTCTTGGGAGCAGTAGCCACTGGGAAGGGAATTCCCTTCCTGGCAGACTACAGAGCTGCAAGAGACAAGTCCTTTCAATTACACTGCCAATTATATGCACTAAGTCAGGGACAGGCTAGACAATTTCAGGGCTCTGCAGGTTCTAGATTTAAAAAAAACGGGTGCAGAACTCAGGGTTCCAGTTTCCCTCACAGCTAAGAGGACCGAGTGGTGGGAGAACAGATCAAGGAGCAGCTGGAAGGGAGTGGACATATGGACATGTCCTCTGGAAACAGTTAGTGGGCCATCCTTGCACCAGGGCAAGGAGGCTGCATAGGTTTGCCCAGAATCACTTCACAGTTGAAGCTATTTGCTTTGTTTTGGGATGAGCTTTTGTTTGGCCCATATATTAAGTAGAGTATTAGCATGCATGGGGCTGAAACACATAAAAACGGAGAGTTGATCATTCTCTAGCTAAAGCATTTACCCATTTCCCATTTAAATCCACAGGAAAACTACTACCAATTGATAAATTATTCCTTACATAGCCCTGCTAAGTCCACGGTAAACGAACAAAAATCTCAGTTCTAACCTGTCTAGAGGCTAGACTTCTAGTTCTTTCACTGTTACCCTGACCATGCCAGAATGATTTTAAATCAGCTTTGTTTGAAAATATACAAACATCAATCTAGAAATAAAAATAAGCATTAAACATCCTTTTCTGAAGCTGATTCTGTTTAAGCTCACTGTTCCTTTGTATCCTAGGCAATATAAATAAATATACAATGTAGTTGTCTGAAAGCATTTGTTCCTTCGTTAGAGGACTCAACACCACAGCAAGTGGAAAACAGTTTACAAATGGGTCTTCAGCAGCTTTCACTGGTCCTTGATGCCTTCCAGAAATGCATCTCCAATTATAGTTCCATGCATACAAGTCAGATTGTTATTAGCTCTATGGGCTAGGAGTTCTGGGATTTGTATTGCTCACATACCTGGATGGCAGCAGGTTATGGAAAGCTAGTCTGGAAATTCTTATATATACCTCACAAGTAGATGGTAAATCTCTAGAGCCTATACATTTCTCCATCTTAGGATAATGAGTCATGGGTAGTGAAGAAATCATTTATATTCTGGAACAGCTATGGAAATCTGTCAGCACAAGCTTAACCCTGATTCTTTTTTTTTAACCAGTACAGCTTTCTATACTATCATCCAATGATCTTTTATTTGTTTAGAATATTCTACACTATTTTATTCATATATGGTACAGATATGGTAGCCCTATTTCTAACGATATTTTATCTCAAAGTACACATTATTTAACCAAAACATTATCCTAGATTATGTTTTTTTCTATATTTTCTGGCATTTTAACTTTTTAGCCCAGAATCTCATCACAGCATAGGGATAAGTGCAAACTGGGAAGCATAACAATGTTTCCATCTTCACATTGCTTAAGGATATATTTATCTACTTGCATTTGCATGCTTTCGAATTGCTAGGTTGGCAAGAGCTGGGACAAGTGCGGGAGCTCACTCCATCACGCAGGGCTAGGGATTCGAACCTCCAAACTTGCGATCTTCCGATCGACAAGCCTGGCGTCTTACCCGCTGAGCCACCACGCCCCCTCTCAGGTAAAGTACTGTACCACAAATAAAGCTATTGTTTGGTCAGTTTTCCCAAGAAATTTGCTTTGCTGTAAAACCACAGCAGGTCCAGATTTCAATCCAAGACAATATAATTTTGGCTCATAGTTTTGATACAGGCCATGAGGCTTGGGAATCAGAGAGTTGATGCTGGGAAGGGGAAGAAAAAATTAAATGTCCTCTCTCCAGGTATCTTTCCATCCCACCCCACAATATCATATTTCAGTTATGAATACTTTGAAAACTTCCTTTTCCACATGAATGGGAGAGTTTGTGTTTCAGTTTTATGTATTATGTATACAGATGAACTTGTGTCAGTAACAATTTGTATGAAAGAGAGAGTGAAGGCAGCCTCTGGAGGTTTGGCCAAAGGCCAAAAGACACCCTCCAGAGCCACCTTAAACGTATGCCCTACCTCACACTGCATCTGAATGCTCAGCCCAAGGGGGCCTTGACTTCAGGGTATTAATTTACACAGTTCTTTAAAGATGGAACTATATGAAGCTTTCATACGAATGAAAGACTCTAGAATCTGAGGTGGCATTATGAGACTGATTTTGAGGCCTTGAAATTGAGATGCACTCAATTCAAGATTGAAGATCAATTGGAAAAAAGATTCAACCGTAGACAATAAAGTGGAAGCATTATATTCCCTGCAGCTGCTTCATTTCTTTAGCAGAATGGAATGAAAATAGCAGGCATGAGGACAGGACCTCTGCACATTTTCTAAAGGATGGCCTCAAGAGTTTAACCGCAATAATTTGTTGAAGTAGTCTTCCTGCACTTCTTTAAAGACAGGGTGAAAAAGGCAGCACAACAGGAACCTCCAAATTGCCCAGCAAATGGTCTATAGAAGAGTTATGTCGACCCAGTGCAGAAAATGCCCTCTTTTAACTTAAAAAGAAAAATAACCTATTCTAACTTAAATATAAATCCAAACTTGTTTTTAAAAATGAAGTATTACTTTTCTATTAGCTTCTACAGGCTAGCGTGCTTTGCACTGTGATTTGGCAAGCTAGATGGAGGAACTAAGATTTGGTGATGCAGAGACACACTGGCATGTGAGGATATAGTGGGGTGTTGAGCAATTATACCAAGCGGAAGCAGATAGGCTAGTGGGCTCAGGAGCAGCTAAAAGTGAAACTTGCATGCTTTTTTTGGACACCGTGGTCAACAGCCAGGCTGGGTTGTCATGACACATTTGGCATAGAGAGGCAGCCAGACAGGTGGGCCTTAGCAAAGGCAGGTTGTAAAGGAAAGACAGGATCAGAATGGACTGACTGGGTGGATGGAGACAGGTGCAGGCATGCAAGCTGGTGGGTTGGCTTTGGAAGATATAAGAGGGGAAAGTGCCTTTCAGAGTTGAGTAACTGCACTCTGGAGTGGTGGAAGAAACTTGGCCACCCAGTGGCTGCAATAATGTTGGTGCAAGCAAGGAAAACATTAAAATGCATAGCCAAATTTCACAATGTATGGGAAATAAGCACTAAGCGTTAGACTATGAAGGTTCTCAGTCATCCAGGTGGAATTGTCTGTAGCTTGAATCATGTCAACTGGATTTCTATTTTCTCAGTGGAAACTGAGCGAAACGTTTCCACTGAGAAAATAGAAATCCAGTTGACATGATTCAAGCTACAGATAAGTGTTAGACTGCTTTTCCCGCAGGACTTGCTGATTCTGGGTTACAGATTAACCAGCCCTAAGTAGGTTAGATATTGGGAGGGGAAAGAAGCTATTTGGGGAATAGGCAGAGCGATAGCTCAGATACATATAAAAGCCCCACGTTTTAGGGTGGCAAGGCAGAAGAAGAGAGGGCAAGCAGAAAGCAGCTTCCTTCCTTGGCAGACACCCCTCAGAGCCTTCCTTCACCCCCACCCCACTGCTGGTGGAAGTTTTGGTAGTAGGCTTGATGCAAATAAATTCTATTTCTTTGGAAGAGGCCCTGCTTGGGTGATTCCCTGGGGAAATCCGCTCTCAAGCTGAGGGCTGTGAACCAAGCAATGGGTTCTTGTGAGGTGGATATCACACATGATGTGTTTGCCAGTTCCCATGAAACTATGAGTGAGTTAGTCCTGCCCTGCAAGCCATCACTTCATCATGCAGTTTGTGGATACATCGCCCCCAATATGAAACCCCTCCATTTCTTCTAACATGCAGAAAAGCCCACGGAAGGGCTATTGGGTCCCAACACTCTCCCACCAACATGGGAGACAGAAAAGTGTGTGGGGTCTCCACTACCAATGTACCACACACCAGAGTTTAAAGTGTAGGGTGATGCCTGGCCCTACCACCCTTAAGTGCTGTCTGTGGGCACCATAGAGGAAGAGAAATAGCTTTGGGCTGAAAGTGGCATGCAAGGACCAGAGTGACAGCTCAGTTTAACCACCAGACTGGCCAGCATCTCCCCTGCCTTGCCTGGTTCCTTTGCTCTCCTTCTTCCCCTGCCTTACCATTGACTCCCAGTGATGCAAGGTGGTTTGCTTTGCCACTGCAAGCCACACACTCAGCAGAAGTAGCATGGCTGCTCTCCACTGATGGAGAAGGAGATCTTAGCAGGGACTAGATGGCAATGCGCAAAGACATCTGTTCCACAAGGCCCCTGCAGGAGCATCTGTAATCAAACATGTGCTCACCGGCTTCTACTACCAGAAGCCAGCCCCTGATTTTGCTCTTCTATATTGTAAGGGTTAGCTTAGTTTACCTAATGCCATCTTGCTTTTGGAAACTGCTTGCTGTTAGAAACTAGGTGAAAGGAGATGCAGGGATCTTTCTGTTGTCTCTAGGGAGATAACGCTCTCCAAGGATTGTTTGGAATACCAGGAGACATGCAGACTGCCCCTGGAGGTCTCTAAGTATGCTTACTGCTAGCAATGCAGATTTAGGAACCTTGCCCTGTTACTAGGAGGAGAGTTCATGATGCTTTCTTACTGAGCTTTGCAAACCCTATATAAGTACTGTACGTGTGTGTGTGTGTGTGTGTGTGTGTGTGTGTGTGTGTGTGTATCTTCCCAGGCATTTCACTGTCATGATGCCTGTGGAGACCTCACCCAGCTTTGTCTTGGCCAAAATAAATGCTGTTACTTTAAATCTCCAAGCCTCGACTCAAGACTGTTATTGGTAACTTCAGGAACTTGGGTAAAACATTGTAAGCAGGGGCCTTACAATATAAAGCCCTTGGCTCTGGTTTTCTCACCTCATCTCACTGGGAAGAAGCAACCAGCCTCTGAGAAGGGTATCGCTTTTACCTGAAACGATCACAGAACTCTTTTAGCTCTTGAGCATCCTGTAAAGTCTCTTTGTCAATCAGATTCCAAAAAGAAAGAAGGGGTGCACATGGATATTTCATGGCTCTGAATCCCATCCTGTGGTATTATAACCTGATGGTGACAGTCAGCATTTCTGTGATTCTCTTATAGATGCCTCATTTATTTCATTCAGTGCCCACATCAGCCCTTGTGGTTCTGACGAAAGGTTATTAAAAATCATAGAACTGACAAATTCTCTGTTGAAGGATGATGGCCTGGCATATTTTGACTGGAGACAGATGTAGAGGCTCTTCTTTATTTGGTTTCCCTGGGAGAGGGTTAGTGACTTCCCTGCTCTTTGTGATGTGGTGTCATTACAGATGCAGCTCTGGCCACTTCAACAAAGTCTCTCTCAGCATTTTCTTGATCCCACTCTCAAGAATTTAGAATTAAATCATAAAAGGTTTATGCTGAGTTGAAGTTTGACATGTTACAAGATTGTCACATTTATTTTGGAAGCTTCAGAAATAAACTCTTAGATTTTTTTTAAAAAAGAGTTTAAGGCACCCTGTTTCCACAGCACCATTAAGAGAGGCAGCTGGAGAGCTCCAGATTCTCTGACAATCTTGAAGTAATTACTGGGCATACGTTTCTTCCTTTATGACAGAACTTTAAGTACTTTCTGCTTTATTTCAATTTGTATTTTTTAATAGGCAGGGGAATAGCCATTAATTAGGTTGAACTCCAACTCTTCCCAATCTCACCATTTTCATCGAGGGAAAAAGCTAGTTAGCAGAGCTGTGGTACAATCTCATTGGTTTGCTTTCAAAAAAGATATGCAGAAATCTGCTGGCAGAAGCAAGTCATCTTCCTTTAAAGAGCCAGGGCCATGGTCCCCAACCCTTCTGCATACCCTGACACATTCTGACCTTGGCAGGATAAAAACTTCTGAAAAGAAAAATATTGCTGAAGAAACAGATCATTAAATTGATTGTGTGCTATATGAAAGAAATTTTAGGACATAGGATACTATTACGAGTTATAATTGTCTTGCTAAGATCCATAAAACCCTGGTTGATACTTTGTGTCAGTTTATTTATGGCCAGTAATTTGCTACAAAGCCTTCTTTTAATGCAGCACTGATTACAAGATTCTTTACCCACAGTGCAGAAAAGGAAATGCAAAACCTGAGTTTAATCTTAATGCACAGACTGCCAGAGAATAAATCCCACTGTATGCAGTGGGACATTATTTGGAGCGATATGTATTGGATTACAGTATTACTTTAAAACAATTTGGAAGGAAGTATTACTGTATTAGCATAGTTGTGAGAATGGATTGCATACCATATGGGGATTATTGGAATAAAGGTTTGCAAACAGCTGCTGCAGCTAAAACCGAATCTTCACTGTAACAACAAAATTGAAGCCATTATCAAGAATTGATTGCTTTGTATAGTTTTGGCAGTTGCCCCACCTCACAACCTCTTGTGTTTCATTCCAGCTCCTTCTCCTTATAGCCTTTTCCATGGCTTAACAGCAAGTCTCCTTCATGCTACTCATGGTCCATGCTAGAGGCAGTTGTTTGTTTGTTTGTTTATTCTCTGAATTCCTGCCCTGGGGAACTCTAGCTTCCAAGATATTGCCCACACACAACTTGAAATCTGTCAATTGGAGTAAGGTAGAGAAATCCTAATCTAATTAAAAACTCCAACCTGGGTATCATCTGTCCTCAGCATCTTCATGAAAAGCCTGGCTTTGAAATGAAAAAGGATCGGATTTAAAGTCAATCACAAAGCCAAAAGACTATCTTCTATATGTGACACCTGAGCCACTGAATCTTGATGCAGCCCAAATGGCATATGTCTTTATCCTCTTTCTGTGCTTTCATACATACAGTATTTCTAATGAACCCTAAGGATGGTCTGAGGACACACCAAATGAAAACGTTTGATTTTCCCAGGATTTTCCTACATGTTATTTATTCCACAGGATTTGCTTTTAGCACTATTCCTATTCTGGGGCCAAACCCATGTTATCCGATTTATGCCTTTCCTTCTTATTTGCATTACTTCATTATTTTGTCTGCCCTGATGGAATTTCACTCCTTGTGAACTTCCATTCAATAGCTACATTGAAATCTCAGCTATCCACTTAAAGTGCTTGACAGCTTTCCTTCTCTCTCTCTCTCTCTCTCTCTCTCTCTCTCTCTCTCTCTCTCTCTCTCTCTCTCTCTCTCTCTGAATATCTTTGGGTTTATCTCTCTGTTATGTTGGCAGGGGTTCTTTTGTTGTTTGTACTTCATTATTCTGTTTTATCTTGCTTATTTTAAGAAGGACTGACAGAGTTTGTAAACTGATTCAAGATTTTTTTAAAATAAGTAAGTGGTATGAAAGTACTTCTAATAAATTAATAATAAATGAACAATTGATTGATTATGTGCCATCAAGTCAGTGTTGACTCTTAGCAACCACATAGATAGATTTTCTCCATGACAATCTGTCCCTCACCTGGTCTTTCAGGTCTCCCAACGGTGCACTCATCACCACTGTAACTGAGTCCATCCACCTTATTGTTGATGACTCTTCTTCTCTTTCCTTCCATCTTTCTCAGCATTAGAGCTTTTAGGAAATATTACTCCTGAATCTTGGGGCATGTGTGAGGGTGATGTGCCTGATCAAAACAAATCAGTTGTGGCACCCCACACCCCACATGCAAAGTTCCTCCTAAGTCACAGAGCAAAATATGAATATGGTGAAAGATGAATTTGCAAAATGAATACGTTTATAACACGAAGTCCAGATATTAATTTAGGAAAAGGATACTATATTCTGTGTATGAGATGTTGCCCTTCCATAAAATAACATATCAGTAGTAAACAAATAATCACATTTGTTTAGTACTGATATGTTATTTTATGCATTTTGATTTAATTTTCAAGTATTCAAAAAGAAAACTTTGGGAGGGGGAGGAAAATATATGGGATTGGTAGGCAATTGAGAAACAGATCACTATAACATACAAATTGGCCAGGTGAAGAGCTAAGGACCCAGAAAAGATAGTGTAATCACCAAGGACAAAAAGGTCATATGTTAGGAGAGAGCAAATAGATCATAAGCTATCTTTAGAGACCATTTCAGATAACAGTTTTCAGCGACTTAGTGTGTGTGTGTGGGGGGGGGGGACCAGTCCCTTTTTTTAAAAAATGTCTATTCTGTGCATGAGTTTCCTCAAAATGTCAACAGAAGAACATTTTACATTCAAGACAAGTAGTCCCTGTAGGCTAACCTGAGCACAGGTTAGTCTTTAAGATGCAAGAGGACTCTGTTGCTTTAACATTAAATATGGACTTGCGCTTCCTCCAGAACTTAAAGAAGCATTGTTGATGGGGCAGCAGAGGAGGAGGAAGAGTAAGAAATGGCTTTTAGAATGTGAGGAAAAGTTTCACCCCACTACATAACATGTAAGCTCAAAAAACTTCCCTTAATGGGGTGCCCCTCAGGAAGAGTTCTGTGAGCTTGAAAAGCTTGAGCAAGCTTCTTTGCAGATTGCACTGGCTCTTACGCTTCTCTTTCATTAAATTGTGCAATCACCAACTAAGCTCATGCTACCGAATTCAATGGGCGAGGGAGTTCCATGAGTTCTAGCAGGGCTCATAATTTAAAAAATTATGATCTCATTATTTTCCTTGGTCTTTAGTTCAAGGTCACCAATGGGGTAGTTTGCTGAGGTTCTCTGCTTTACAGAAGGAAGGTCTCCACCTAATTATCAATCAAATCCCTACACATCTCCAGGAAGCAAATTCCAACTATTAATTGCTTTGATAGATGCGGGGTTTTTAGAGGAGAAACTGCAAGTGTTTGGCAGAAGTGCAAGGAGATTAAAAAATAAGCACAAGCAGAACAAGACTAAATGCTTTTTTTGTAACACAGAATTATGAAAGAGAATGGTTTAGTGATTAATAATTCACTTATTTAAAGTAGATCAGAGGTAATTAGTGTGTTGAGCTCTGTGTGGTCATGAAAATTAAATGGCACATTAGATGTTTGGGTTTCAAATTGTAGTTCATACTAATTGACTCCCCGGGGATTGAAAGAAATGTTCAATAATCATGAGTCATGCTGCTTAAAATGACATTATTGTTTTTAAAATATGTATCCTGAGGATTTCTAAGGTTTAGCTGGGAGTTTCTGATGTTGGCTGATAAACTGGGATTTGAACTTAAATTCTGCCTTTTTTTAGCATGGGATACTTTGTATCAAGGTCTTGAAATAATCCCTGCTTACTAAGCATATTTGATTTAATCATTTGGAACAGATTATTAATTATTTTATATTAGTTATTACATACGAATAGTGATCTATTTCTAAAGTTCAGAAGTGAATGATGGTCATCCTATAGTCAAAATTCTTGCATAATCCCTCCCCACCCCATCTGAAAAGAAAGGAAGTAAGGTGTAGCAAGGAGGAAATAATGCACAATGGGATATCTTTGCATCCAGTAAACTGCAGCAGAGAGGAATTTAAATCAAGGAATACCAGTTGTCGTTGGGGAAGACGCCCCCAGTGTTTGTTACCGGTGGCGTGTTCCGGCCCTCCAGGTTCATACCCAGGTCCTGGTCAGCAGATCCTTGAGGGCCCTGGTTTCCGGCTGCTGCTCTTAATGCCAGGTCTGTTAACAACAAGGGCCCCCTCATATGTGATTTGATCACGGAGGAGGGGGCAGACCTGGCATGTATCACTGAGACCTGGCTGAGCTCGTAGGGGGGGGTAGCCCTCTCTGAAATATGCCCAGCCGGGTTTCAGGTGTGGCATCAGCCGAGACTCCGGGGCAGGGGAGGAGGGGTGGCGGTTGTAATTCAAGAGTCTCTAGTGGCCTTCAGGGGCGCTGCTCCACAAGTGGCCGGTTGTGAGACCCTGTTTTTCAAGTTGGGCTCTTGAGAACAGTTGGGAGTGTTGCTGCTGTACCAGCCTCCCTGCTGTGTAGCGACATCCCTGCCTGAGCTGCTGGAGGCTGTCTCAGGGCTGGCGGTGGAATTCCCTAGGCTTATGTTTCTGGGGGATTTCAATCTGCCGTCCCTGGGATGTGCCTCTGAGGTGGCTCGGGAGTTCATGACTACCATGGCAGCCATGGGCCTGTTCCAGATTATCCGAGACCCAACTCGAGACAGTGGACTCACCCCGGACTTAGTTTTCTTGTCGGAGCAGTGGCAGTATGCTCTGAGGGGAGAGTTACATCTTTCCCCTTTGTCATGGTCAGATCATGCCCTGGTGACCTTGAGATTCTCTTATGCCACCCCACTCCGCAGGGAGGCAGGACCCAGTCGATTGTTCCGCCCCTGGCGACTAATGGACCCAATAGGGTTTCAGAGGGAGCTGGGGGTTGTACCTCAGGATCTACTGCACGCTCCAGCGGAGGTCCTGGCGGCAGCCTGGAATAGGGAGGTGGCCAGGGCCTTAGACAGGATCGTGCCTATGTGGCCTCTCTTGCCACACCTGACCCGATACTCCCCTTGGTTTACAGAGGAGTTGAGGGTCTTGAAGAGGGTTAAGAGACACCTAGAGTGCCACTGGAGAAAGACAAAGACTGAATCTTCCCAAACACAAGCTAGAGTCGCTGTTAAGACCTACCTTGTGGCGGTAAGAGCAGCAAAACGTCAACATTTCTCCGCTCTTATTGCGTCCGCAGAATGTCGCCCGACGGTCCTGTTTAAGATAACAAGATCTCTTTTGGGTAAGGTGGAGTCTGTGACCCACCTGCAGGGCCGTGCGGAAGAATTTTCTGAGCATCTGCAGGATAAAATTGCTCGGATTCGGTCTGAATTGGACTCTAAGCGTGTAGCACAGTCTGGGGAGATGCCGAGGGAACGTCTTTGCCCGGTTATCTGGGAACAGTTCGATCCTGTTGGTCCTAAGGAAGTGGACAGGATCCTTCGGGTTGTAAGGGCCACCACATGTCATCTAGACCCATGCCCTTCCTGGCTGGTACAGGCAGCCCGGGAGGTGACATGTGGTTGGGTCCAGGTGATGGTTAATACATCTCTGGGGGAGGGGGTGTTCCCAGCTGCTTTTAAAGAGGCTCTGGTGCACCCCCTCCTCAAGAAACCATCACTGGACCCTACTATATTGGAGAATTTTCGTCCTGTCTCCCACCTCCCCTTTTTAGGGAAGGTGGTTGAGAAAGTGGTGGCATTACAACTCCAGAGGATCCTGGATGATATGGATTATCTGGACCCCTTCCAGTCAGGTTTCAGGCCGGGATATGGGGTGGAAACTGCATTGGTCGTGCTTACAGATGATCTCTGGTGGGAGCAGGATGGAGGGAGTGCATCCATCCTAGCTCTTCTTGACCTCTCAGCGGCATTCAATACCATCGACCATGGTATCCTTTTGGGACGGCTCGGGGAGTTGGGGTGGGAGGCGTAGTTTTGCGCTGGTTCACCTCCTTCCTCCGGGGCCGGTCCCAATCTGTGGTAATAGGAGATGAGAGATCCGACCCTCACCCCCTCGTTTGTGGGGTGCCGCAGGGTTCGGTTCTCTCCCCTCTCCTATTTAATATCTACATGAAACCGCTGGGTGAGATCATCCGTCACCATGGGATGAGGTACCATCAATATGCGGATGATACCCAATTATATATCTCCATCCCTGGTGAGGTAAGTGATGCAGTGGCTACCCTTTCTCAGTGCCTGGAGGCTGTGGGGGTCTGGATGGGGAACAACAGGCTTCGATTGAACCCTGGTAAGACGGAGTGGCTGTGGATTGATGGCTCCTGTGGATCCAGGAAGTTATCATCTTTAGTTCTGGGTGGGGTTGCACTACCCCATTCAGACCAAGTGCGGAATCTGGGGGTTCTTCTGGACTCACGGCTCCTGCTCAAAGAGCAGGTGGCAGCCGTGGCCAGAAGGGCTTTTGCACAACTTCATGTTGTGCACCAATTACGCCCTTTCCTGGATCAGGATGCCCTCCGTACAGTCACTCATACCCTGGTCATCTCCCATATAGACTATTGCAATGCGCTCTACATGGGGCTACCCTTGAAGAGTATCCGGAAGCTTCAACTGGTCCAGAATGCAGCTGCTTGCGCAGTTATTGGTGCGCCAAGATCAGCACATGTGACACCTTTGCTGCGACAGCTGCACTGGGTACCTGTGTGCTTCCGGGTCCAATTCAAGGTGTTGGTTATCACCTTTAAAGCCCTACATTGCATGGGACCAGGTTACCTGAGGGACCGTCTCATCCCCATAACGTCGAACCATCCCACTTGGTCATTTAGAGAGGGCATGCTGCGGATCCCGTCGGTAAGGGAATTTCACCTGATGGGGTCTAGAAAGTGGGCCTTCTTGATAGTGGCGCCCACCCTTTGGAATATGCTACCCCCGGAGGTGAGGCAGGCCCCATCGCTCCCGGCCTTCAGAAAGAACTTTAAGACCTGGTTCTGCCGCCTTGCGTGGGAGCGGGGGGAACAGTTCTTCTTGGGGATGGCTGGTGCCATAGAGCCCTTTTAAACATCGACCCATCACATCTTGGATTTTATATTTAAATTATTATTGTATTAGAAAGTATTATATATATGTTGTTTTGTTAAATTTTAACTGTTGATTCTTGTAAACCACCCAGAGTTCCCTTGCGGGGAGATGGAGCAGTAAATACAAATCGAATCATAAATAAAATAAATAAATAAAAAATATGTTTAAGGCTGATGCCTGAAGAGTTGGGGTGTAGCAATAATGCACCCTAAAATAAAACACCTTCCTCCTTAGAGTGACAATGTCTTACCTTCAGCTTAGAAGAATCAGCAATTAAAGGAAAATACAAGATTGTCCAGATACCTTTTATCTTATTTGAGATATACCTAAGAATAGTTAAATAGCATAAAGGCAGTGCAAATGAAGTGAATCAAGCCAATACAAAAAAAATATTGCATACATTAACAAGCCCAGATTATCTTCTCTGGCTTGCAGAGTACATCGGTGTACTGTTTTATAGGTCTAACATCAGTCTTTTTATATGATTAAAAGGGGATTTTTTTTTCACATCATTTTCCATATCTTGAATCATTTTAACGAAGTGATTGCTTCTTAAAAATTCTTGTAACAGATAACAGCTGAAAAAATGAGTGAGTTGTTCGTTTGACCTATTTTCTGACACACAATATATTGATATCTCAACTCACTCTCTTTTCTGAAGACTGGGGCACTAACGGAAGGCGTGCTCTTGCTTAACTTCTTTTATCATCCTGTGATAGCAGTTCCTTTATTTTGTTACCTTTCTCTAATCTACGTTATTCTGTACAAACAAAAAGGTTTTGCCCCATTCAGCTGCATGTGTTGCAATTCTGTTTCATTGCTTTTGTACAGCATGGACTTTTATACAGGATCATAACTAGCTTCCAACACATGTAAAAAAGGACAAGGCTTCAACTGTAGTATTGTCGAAGGCTTTCACGGCCGGAGTTTGATGGCTGTTGTGGGTCTTCCGGGCTGTGTGAACACGGCCACACAGCCCGGAAGACCCACAACAGCCATCTTCAACTATAGGTTTGTGCTCACCACCTCGACTTTCTTGACCCCTTCCCTGTGGGCATCCCTGCCAGCTTCATATATTTCTTTGAAAGAATCCATTTTGTACTGATTGATTATTTCTTTAAGGAAAATATCATTGAATCCCTTTTCAACATCATTACCTTGAGATTAGCCTCATTCCAGATTCAATTAAATATGTTAATTAGCTTACATTTTAATAACTTTCTGTGCATCCCATGAGAATATCTACCCGTTCTTTTGTGATACTTCTCTAGAGGCCTGCAGTTCTAAAGTATTTTTGCTGCTACATCCCAGTTGGTTCACTGAAGCAGAAAAACACCAAAAACTATTTGCATGAGAACATGCAGGGAAGATGTTGGATGTTTCTAGGGCTCTTAATACTTTATTTCATTTCCCAGTTATAACATTCCAGAAAGTTTTGCACATGTGTATATAACTAACTACTATGTAAGAATTTGTGCTTTGTTTCCTTTTGTTTTAGGATGCAGAAAAGGCAGTATTTGGTCCAAAATTCACATGTGAATATTTACTTTGTGGTGTGTTTGCATGGTTGGTACATTCATATACAGACGTGTATGATATGGACATTTATTTATTTTATTTATTTATTGTGGTATTTATACCCCGCCTATCCCCTCCCTAATGGAGGACTCTAGGCGGCTTACAAGCATATATATACATTTAATTATACAATTCACAAATAACCATTTTCACTGCGCGTGAGGGGAGGGGGTAAGGAACCGACTCTTCCAGGCTCTGGACTACAATTCCCAGGATGCCTTGAGCCAGCTGCTGACGTCCTGTAGCTGTTGCATCCGGGTCTGTCATCACCGCCTGCCATTCAATCTTCCTCCGATCCTTTCCTCCGGTGGTGCCGACTTCCCGACAGGATGCCAGCAAATTAGCCCACTTTAAGGTGGTACCCATTTATCTACTTGCAAAGCTTTCGAACTGTTGGGTTGACAGGAGCTGGGAGTAACAACGAGAGCTCACCTTGTTGCACGGGGTTCGAACTGCAGACCTTCTGATCTGCAGCCTACAGCTCAGCAGTTTAACCTGCTGAGCTACCGTGAATGTGTGCATGTGTACAAGTGGAATGATAGTGGCAGGTCCCTTGTGATACCCTCTCATTGGCTGAAGTAGGTACATAATGGCTTGCACATACAACAGGACTGTGCGTGGTTTGAAAAGGATTCAGATAAGTGTTTCAGACCTCATGGAAGTGCAAACACAGTGCCTCTCGGGTATTCATTAAGACATTTCTGAAAAATGATGCACTTATCCCATTAAAGTTAATATGACTTTTAAAAGCAGCTGCAACTTTTTTCAGTGCAGTAATGAAAAGCAGAGAGGTGCTATGCTTGCGTGAGGACTACAGTGCTTCTTCCAAACCATTTTTAAAGCAAAGCCCAAATCTGTAGTCTCAAATACACAATTTCTATCCCTCATTTATATAGCGCAGTTTGTATGCTTGGAGATTATAAACAGAGGTCCCTATGCAGAAATTCTTATCTGCCCAGAACTTGCATCTCAAATCTCAGGAATGCTCTGTCATCGCTTATATGGCAATTAGCTGCTGAAATCATTAGCATGGGGGGAAATGCAAGTCCAATCTTCTCCCAATCCCACGCTGGCTAAAGCTAAAGATGAGATGAGATGAATTTCTGCCTGACTTAACTCCTGGATCTTTGAATCTTTTAATTTGAAGCTTCCATCACATACCATCAGAAATTCTGTTTTTAGCTCCCATACTCCCACAGCTGACAGAGAGCCCTGATACAGCTAACAGTATAAATGCTCCAGCACAGAAGTACAACACAAACCAAGAGAGCATTATTCTTGTTAGAGAATAATAGTTTCAACCAAGCATGTCTCACACAAGCTTGAAGGAGGAGGCAGCCTCTGCTGTAACCTAATCTTACTTGCTTTGTGTGGGAGGGGCTGAAACCTGGTTTCCTGTTTCCTTCTCTTCCTCTTTCTGCTCGGATCTCCTACCAAGGAGGATGTAGCAGCTATGGCTGCTGCCACGTGTTTCTCATACTTCCATACAGCAAGGCCACATTAAGGAAGAGTGTGGGTTTGGTCAGAACCACTTGCTCGCACGCATGGACCATTTCTACTAAGGAACTGTGAGTTACAATAAAATTCTAAACTCTTTTTTATGTAACTTTACATTAATGTGTGAAGTGTGTTTATTTTGTGTTTTGAACTGATTAAGCCTTGTGCAAGTTTATGGAAACGCTTCTACTCTGCTACATACTAATAAGAAGCTGCGTGGAGTTCTGGTACTACCATCCCAGAATTCCTACAATTCTTAGAGCAAACAGGCACATTGCCACAGTACAGCTCTTGTTCCTTTTTTACCTGTTTTCTGCCCACTGCAGGTGGAATCGATTGATGCAATATCCTTGTTGTGATTCACGTGTGAGTACATGAATTTCCAGAGGTAATTGTCAAGTTTGCTCAATAACCCTAACCCATTTGGCTAGGAAAAAAGTATGAGACAGCAAATAGCAGACATAATCAACTGATCTACAAAACTTGGTGACATAAAAGGAACATGAGCCCACAGTATATACTGCTTCCTCTTAGTCTTTCAGAACACCCTGCCTACAAATGCAAATTAAGGCTAAGGAAACATTCATAAGATATAATTAACACTTCTAGAAAGTACCAGTAAGAGTGAACGTTCAACTCCCTTTGGAATTCTTTGGAACAAGTCCAACTTCATCACAGTTTTCCATTAGGTAGGATTTGATGATAGCTTAAGTGAGAACCATCATAGTACGTGACAACATCTAGGTGACTGGCTGATCTTGAAAAAGCTAAGTGGGGGGTGGACCTGAATCAGAGATCACTAAGAAATCCCTTGACTGGGAAAAGGCAATGGCAAAATGTTTTTGTATATTGTTGCCACAAAAACAACATGGGTGTATCCATATACTCAGAGGAGACAAGCTCAACTTTCCCCCCTTTTTTTCCAGTCAGAACTACAACCTGATTATGCTTTTAGCCTGAGAATGTGTCCTTTTTTCTAGTGAAGTAAATTAAATAGAGTTGTAACGTTGGTGTCTCTTTGAGAGTATCACAAAATGCATATAATGTACAGCAAACCTACCAGTGCACTGAAGAGTCAATGCATTCGGCAAAGATGAATATATGGGAGTGTCTTCTCAGAAATTGAAATGAAATATTTTGATGGGGTTACAGCTAAGGTATGGTACAAACCACAGACCAGGAGACTGAATGCTTTTCCTTCAGCTCTCCAACTCAACTTCTTTTCTGTCTTCCACCCGTACCGTCAGCATTTTTCTTTTAGCCTTCTGCAGTACAGGTCCTTTACTCTCTTAAAGTCCCAGGAGACACAAAATGATATGGAAGGAAAACTCACATCAGCAGCATTGAGTCTTTCTTTCCTCAAATGTAATCTAATATAATGGAAGGCATTTGTTTGGAGAAGACTGAATTACAATCTGTTTCATCTCATGATGGATATTACTGACCATTTATTTATTTATTCAATTTTTATTCCATTTCAGCCTTGTGGACTAGCCATTTCTGTCCAGGCAAATTTTTGCAGAGAGGCTCAGAAAGAGTGATTAGCCCAATGCAATTCAGGGAACATGTTGTCTTAGGAGACATCTGAACTTTTGAACTCCTGCTCTAACTACTACTTTACAGTTGCTCTCATTGCAAAAGCCTTATAATTGAAACACTGGTTGTAAAGCCCTTTGAAATCCTGATCACAATCTTAGAATTATTTGTTGCTTTTTCTGCTAAACCAACCGGTATCATACACAGGGGTGTCCACAGGGAGGGGGTCAAAAAAGTCAAGATGGTGGCTATAGCCATGTAATCAAAGGCCCTTCCATAAAAAAAGGGTGGTTCTATGATTATGGTTGTGGCTACTGCTCTTGAGTTTTTTGACCTCCTTGAAGACACTCCTGATCATGATACTCTCCATACTCAAATTAGTCTACATTCCCTTATCGTAAACTCACTCCTCCATGCTTTTCCTTCTAACAGTATTTCCTAAACCCTTTTTTCCTAAATTATTACCAACGTCATAATTTTTACCGCTATTAAGCATTCCTTCAGACAGACTACCAACCACTAATTATGTAAGCCTATTAGTTGGAAATTAACTTAATGACTTTGTTAGATCTGATACATTTTGATTTACATTACCTTTTTTTGCTCATAGTGCTACATACAGTATAAGGTATGCATGTGTGTGTTTATGTTCATATACACACACACACACGTACACACACATCATTTATCAGAATGTATGCACACCTTCCATTTTCTTTCAGTTTATTAAAAACCCATGTTTCATCTATGGAAAGCTGGGAGCTACCTGCGAGCATTGAATTTCACAGTAAGCTGGAATCTGAAAAATGAACCTAGCCCTAATGGAAAGATAACATGGAGAGAAAAGCTTGATTTACAGTCAGTGCACCGTGATGGTGACTCAATCTCTTTGTGGGCATTTTTCGTCTCTAGCCGTAATGTTATCTGATGCATCATCCCCCATCGGTCTTGGCTGCACACTGTCCACATATTGGGAGATATCCGCAAAAGGGAAGCTTGACAAATTCACGTAGGTTGCTCTGGTCCTGTAATTCCCAGAATTTCCAGCCAACTGCTCTCTCCCACCATGTGAAAATGCTTTTGTTTCCTAGAGCAGGGCTTTCCAAAGTTTTCCCGCGGCGACACACCAACCGCTGTTGGTGTGTCGCCGCGGGAAAACCCGGAAGTGCTGCCGTTCCGGCAGTGCGCAAATACCCGGAAGCGCTGCTTCTGCTTTCGGTTTTTGCATACCGCCGTTGGTGTGTTGCCGCGGGAAAACCCGGAAGTGCTGATGATGATCAGCGCTTCCGGGTTGTGTGGCGACACACCAGACTGTGTGTGGCGACACACTTTTGTGTCGCGACACACAGTTTGGAAAGCTCTGTCCTAGAGGCTACAGGGGGACAATGAAGAAACAAGCAGCAGGAAGCAGGGAATGCCTCTCTTGTCTCCTTGGATGGCAATATCTTGTGGATGTCTTTCCCAGCAGAGAAGCCCAATTTTTCTTTTGCATGAAACAATCCTCAGGATATTCCATCCAAGGAGACGGACAGATCCACCCAGTTCTCTGGAAAAGGTACATCTTATTCAGTTATTGAACAGGACCACCCTTATCCACTGCCCTTTCCCCTTTACCCATTGTAACGTATTTACCCTTGGGATTGGGGGAAAGGAGAATAGATAGCAGAGTTTTGGTATTGATCCTGATTTTGATGCTTAATCATTTTTTAATCATGCTTAAATAATATTTTGAGGATTATCAGATGCTTGACACAGGGATTTCCCAAATCCGCTTTCCCCAAATCAATGTTCTTCAGATGTGTTGGAAAAACAACTCCTAGAATTCCCCATCAGTTTGGTTAATGGGAGTACAGTAACAGTCCCACCATATTTGGAGACCATCAGATCAGGTGAGGCTGATCCAGAAGACTTTTTTTTTTTTGGCCTTCTCCAGCGTCTGCACAAATATACAGGCATGTATTTACCCTGTAAAGGTTTTCCTCTTTAAAGAAAGTAAGAACAAGTATTCAGGAATAGAGAATGCAGACAATCCACGTACACACACACACACACACACACACACACACACACAAAAAGGCCTCTCACTTATTACGACAAAGTAATCCTTTTCATCCTATAAACAGTCTTAATCCATCTTTATTTTTTCTCACAAATTCATAATCAGAGGCAGAGAGCTTTTTTAAAAAATTCGTAAAATTAATCTCTGTAGGCAGCTTGAATTTCATTCCCTTTGTACTGATCAGAACTTGCTGGAGGGGTAGGGGAGGAGGAGGAGGTGGTAGAAGGCATATATTTCCCATTCCTACCACTTTCAAAAGGTTGCCTTGTCTACTAAGTCCCTCTACAGGGAATGTCATACCCCCAGTCCCTGTTGGTGGTATTGTAGTCAAAATCTGCATTTAAATCGAGACATTTAGAGAATGAAAATACATAGGAAGCTGAGACTATTGATTTCTTTCCTTTAAATGAGGCACTTTATGACTAAAAAGAGTTTATTGAAAGTATACATTGTCAGCTTAAAATAACAGGAGGATTCTAATGGGGGATGTAAATGTACCTCACAGAGATCTAGAAATGCATCTTTAGATCCCCAATGTATATAGTGGTTTTGATGGTTTATTTGCAAGGTGACTTTCAGAGAATAATTACAAAATACACCATAAGCAGTCAGGTTTTATATGATTTCTTTTTCAAAGCTACATCTCAAGAGGCTACAATAATGAGACATAACTCAACTGTGTATTTAAGGGTTGTTCTTTGCTACACTGTGTACAGTATACTGTCTATATTTGTAAGATAGGTCAAGTATCAGAAAAAAACTTCATTTACTGTATATCTATGAATGAGGATGAAGAAAAGCAAAGTCATGCACATATCCACCCATTTGATCTGTTGTAAATTAGGTGACAAACCAGTTGCTGAACTACAGCTTCCAGCATCCATCCCCCAGCCTTGTTAGCTGGGGCTGATGGGAATTGTAATTCACCAACATCTGCAGGGACACAAGTTCCCCATCACTGCTATAATAGCATATTCAGTATGTTTGAAACTCATAGTAGATATATTACTGGTTAGGATGGGGAAAAAGTAGAGAAGAAAGATAGCTTGTAAAGTAATTCTTGTTACTTTTATAGCAGCTCCTGGAAATGGTGAAAAACTCAAATAATTAAGGGACTGAAATACCTTCCATGTTCCATATGAAGAATAGCTAACACATGTTTTTTTTTTCATTTAGAAAAAGAGTAGGATAACATAATAGAGATTTATATAAATATACATTGTACAAAGTGTGTTGCATGTTAAAAGGAGGTGAAGCTTCAACTGCATGTTAGTGACCACCATCTCGACTTGTTTACCACCCCTGCAGACATGGAAGAAAGACCTATATCACTATGGAGTCCTTGGTGCTCTCTGAGCCTTGTTGTTTTCTTGCAAACGTTTCATTGCCAGGCTAGGCAACATCTTCATTGCGAAAAGGGAGTGGAACTTGCTCTCTGTTTATATACCCTGGCTTGTCCTGCCTGTGTTGGTGGGGGTGTTGTACTCTCCTTGGTAGTACTTTGATTGGGTTGTTGTTTGCTGCTTGGTTGATTGTCTGAGTTAATAGTTCCTTGATTAGGGTCTATTGTGTTGTTTGATTGCTCCTCTGCTGCTAACCTTGCTGTTAATCTTTGCCTATCTTGTTGTTGATTGCTGGCAAAGAGGTGTTCTGGACTTCTGGCTTTTCTATTGTCTCTTATGAATGGTATGTAAATGTTGTTTACCTCTATGTGTCTGTTGATTGCTGCTTTGTCTGAGTGCCAAGCTTCCAAGAATTCTCTAGCATTTTTGGATTTGGCTTGGTTTAAGATGCTCACAGTTTCCCAGTTGAAAGTATGGTTAAGTCTGTCCATTAAGGAGTTTTCATCATATCTTCTGACTGCTGGTTGGTGTTCATGGATGCATTCTGTTAGTCTTCTGCCAGTCTGTCCTACATAGTGGCTGTTACAGTCCTTACACTGTATGTTGTAGATAACTCCTGTTTTTTCTTCTTGGGCTACTGGGTCTTTTGGTTTACTTATGATGTTCTGAAGGGTTTTGGTTGGTTTGTGTGCTACGGTGATGCCGTGTGGTTGTAACAGTCTATTAGTAGTTTCTGAGATGTTTCTGATGTATGGCAGTGTAATCCTTTTCATAGCTTCTGTTGGTTTTGCTGTGGTGGGTTGAGTGGTCAGGCACTTTTTGATAAAGTTGCGTGGATATCCACTTTGCTGGAAGATGCTATATAAGTGGTCTGTTTCCTTTTTCTGGTGTTCTGGGTTGCTGCAGTGCGTTTGTACTCGTCTGAATAGTGTTCTTACACAGCTCCTCTTGTGTGAGGTTGGGTTATTGCTTTGGTAGTGGAACACTTGGTTAGTGTGGGTAGATTTTCGGTAGACTTGTGTTTCTAGAATGCCATCATTTCCTCTACTGATGAGGATGTCCAAGAAGGGTAGTGTGTTGCTGTTTTCTTCTTCCCTTGTGAATTTTATTCCTTTGAAGATGTTATTGATGGTTTCATGTGTTTCCTCCAGTTGATCCTTTTTTATTATGACGAAGGTGTCATCTACATACCGGATCCATAATTTGGGTTGTATGTGTGGGAGTTCTATCCTTTCTAGACATTGCATTACTATCTCTGCTATGAGTCCCGAGAGTGGTGATCCCATAGGTGTTCCTTTGATTTGTTGGTATATTTGTCCATCAAACTGAAAATAGGTGGTGAGGCAGAGGTTGATGAGGTCCATGATTCTGGGTATTTTGATCTTGGTGTATCTAGTTAGGTCAGGTGTGTTACGTAGAACTGCTGCCATGGATTCAATTGCAAGTGCTTGGTCTATGGATGTAAACTCACCTGCTGAATACACTGCTATTGGTACATAGCTACAGCATTAGCAGATAGGAAACATGTTAACATCTGTAAGCAACCTGCCTCATTACAGCTGTTTAAGGAGTCAGATGAGCTCAACCCTTGTGTGACAATTCTCTGCCTTCTTTAGAGTGTATCAATGTTATCAATAAATATAAGCCTTTAACTGGTTATTGCAAAACAATTCATTTATTTATTTATTCATCACATTTATATCACCGCCCATCTCCCCCACAAGGAGGGACCCTGGGCGGTTCACAATAAAACAATTTAAAATCAATAAAAGTCATAAATAAATACCAATAATCAATAAAAATAAAAAACACAGTCAAATCCAAGTAATGGCAGTTCTACTTCATCCCATGAGCAGGTAAGGCCGGTCCAGGGCAAGTCTAAGGAACCAGCCAACCCCAAGAATGGCTATTCCCCGCCCCACTCCAAACGTGGTGGCAGAAACAGGTCTTCAGTTTTTTTCTGAAGTCTGAAGTCAGAGAGGGGGCTAACCTCACTTCTGGGGGAAGAATGTTCCAAAGGGCGGGAGCTACTGCAGAGAAGGCCTGCCTCCTGGACCCCGCCAGATGGAATTCTCTTACAGACGGGGTCCGTAGCATGCCCTCTCTGCATGACCGGGTGGGACGGGTTGATGTAATAGGGATGAGACAGTCCCTCAGGTAACCTGGATCCATGTCATGTAGGGCTTTAAAGGTGATAACCAACACCTTGAATTGAATCCGGAAGCAAACTGGCACCCAATGCAGCTCACGGAGCAAAGGTGTTATACATGCTGATCTTGAGGCACCTAAAATCGCCCGCGCGGCTGCATTCTGGACCAGTTGAAGCTTCTGGACACTCTTCAAGGGTAGCCCCATGTACAGCGCATTACAATAGTCTATATGGGAGATGACAAGGGCATGAGTAACCGTTGAAAGGGCCTCTCGCTCCAGGAAAGGGCATAACTGGCGCACAACACAAAGTTGTGCAAAGGCCGTTCTGGCCACGACTGCCACCTGCTCTTTGAGCAGGAGTCGTGAGTCCAAGAGGACCAAGTTACGCACCGGGTCTGTCTGGGGCAGTGCGACCCCATCCAGAACTAAAGATGGCAAATTCCTGGAAACTGAGAGGCCATTAACCCACAGCCACTCCATCTTACCAGGGTTCAGCTGAAGCCTGTTGTTCCCCATCCAGACCCCCCACAGCCCCCAGGCACCTGGACAGGGCAGCCACAGCTTCACTTACTTCCACCGGGATGGAGATATATAACTGAGTATCATCGGCATATTGATGATACCTCATCCCATGGAGATGGATGATCTCGCCCAGTGGTTTCATGTAGATGTTAAAAGGGAGTGGAGAGAGAACTGAACCCTGCGGCACCCCATAAAGGAGGGGCCGTGGGCCTGATCTCTCCTCCCCTATCAACACCGATTGGGACCGGCCCTGGAGGAAGGAGGTGAACCAGCGCAAAGCTACGCCGCCCACCCCCAACTCCCTGAGTCACCCGAAAAGGATACCATTGCAATAAGGAATTGGTACTATGTTTTTGTTGTTGTCATTGTACTGTTTCTCTGGTTGCTTGAGACAACAAAAGGAAGTCTAACTACACACACACCTTACATACATATATGGAATTATTAAAATTAAAAATGGAATTATTACACTCCATCTGTGAACTTTGCCAGGACTGGATGACATTCAAAGAGTGCACGTTCCCAATACTGTTCTGACAGCTTGAGGACATAACGAAAAATCCAGGTGAAAAGTTCAAGCATTAAACACCTCCAGTTATAAAAGATCAATTAGAAAGAGAGACTATTGTTTAGCAGTAGGTGTGAAAAATGAGATCCCAGAGATCCATCCAGAATAAGAAGCAAGGCTGCCAACTAAAGTTTTTTATTGCTTTTGTTGAAGGCCAGCAGAGCCCACTTTTTAATTAACTTATTCAACACTCAGTAGAGCAGCTGTCATTATTTATATACCACAAGCTGGTTGAATAATGACAAGAACTGAAATGCAGAAGAACTAAAAGAACACCCTGATTTTCCCATTTTCCCAACACTGACTCAATAATATTCTTGAACACAAGAAATCCCTGATTGATTAAATCAATCCCATTTTCAGGGAAGCCTTGAAGGGCAACAATCTCTTCCTAATGTTGCTCTCCAGCTTCAGAAACACTCTTCCATACCTGGAATTTTCATAAAGACAAGCCACAGACCGACCCAACTTCCATGAATCTGTCCCACTCTTCCTCTAAATAAATAAATACATATATATAAAAAATCCATAGTCTTTCCAATTACTCATTTGTGGATTCAGGAGACGTATATATTTTAAGAGTTTAGTCAGAAGGAGAAACTTCATTCCCCTGGTCAATGGAACATGGTTGAAGTAACGGAAACTCATTTTTGAATGATCAGGCAATTAGGTTGCACTTCCTAGCTTCCTGAATAGAATTTCTTTTTAAAGAGCTATGAAACTGAATTTGTAGTATAAAATAGGAGATTACGGATCACTACTTGCAATGGTTTGAGGTATGGCAATTTCATGTATCTTTAGAGACAATTGTTGTTCTTGTTCAGTCGTTTAGTCGTGTCCGACTCTTCATGACCTCGTGGACCATAGCACGCCAGGCCTTCCTGTCCTCCACTGTCACCCGGAGTTTACTCAAATTCATGTTCATTACATCGGTGATGCTATCTAACCATCTCATCCTCCCATCTGCCGTCCCCTTCTCCTTTTGCCTTCAGTCTTTCCCAGCATCAGGGTCTTTTCCAGTGAGTCCTCTCTTCGCATTAGGTGGCCAAAGTATTTGAGCTTCAGCTTCAGTATCTGTCCTTCCAATGAGCAGTCAGGGTTGATTTCCTTTAGGATTGACTGATTTGACCTCCTTGCAGTCCAAGGGACTCTCAAGAGTCTTCTCCAGCACCACAGTTCAAAAGCATCAATTCTTCGGCGCTCAGCCTTCCTTATGGTCCAACTCTCACAGCCATACATTACAACTGGGAAAACCATAGCTTTAACTATACGGACCTTTGTCGGCAAGGTGATGTCTCTGCTTTTTAATATGCTGTCTAGGTTTGCCATAGCTTTCCTCCCAAGGAGCAAGCGTCTTTTAATTTCATGGCTGCAGTCACCGTCTGCGGTGATCTTGGAGCCCAAGAAAATAAAATCTGTCACTGCTTCCATTTCTTCCCCTTCTATTTGCCAGGAAGAGATGGGACCAGATGCCATGATCTGGGTTTTTTTAATGTTGAGTTTCAAGCCAGCTTTTGCACTCTCCTCTTTCACCCTCATCAAGAGGCTCTTTAGTTCCTCTTCACTTTCTGCCATTAGGGTGGTATCATCTGCATATCTGAGGTTGTTGATATTTCTCCCGGCAATCTTAACTCCGGCTTGTGATTCATCCAGCCCGGCATTTCTCATGATGTATTCTGCATATAAGTTAAATAAGCACGGTGATAATATACACGGTGATAATATACAGCCTTGTCGTACTCCTTTCCCAATTTTGAACCAGTCGGTTGTTCCATGTCCGGTTCTAACTGTTGCTTCTTGACCCGCATACAGGTTTCTCAGGAGACAGGTAAGGTGGTCTGGTACTCCCATCTCTTTAAGACTTTGCCACAGTTTGTTGTGATCCACACAATCAAAGGCTTTAGCGTAGTCAATGAAGCAGAAGTAGATGTTTTTCTGGAACTCTCTTGCTTTTTCCATGATCCAGCGAATGTTGGCAATCTGATCTCTAGTTCCTCTGCCTCTTCGAAACCCAGCTTGCACTTCTGGTAGTTCTCAGTTCACATACTGCTGAAGCCTAGCTTGTAGGATTTTGAGCATAACCTTGCTAGCATGTGAAATGAGCGCAATTGTACGGTAGTTTGAGCATTCTTTGGCATTGCCTTTCTTTGGAATTGGAACGTAAACTGACCTTTTCCAATCCTGTGGCCACTGTTGAGTTTTCCAAATTTGTTGGCATATTGAGTGCAGCACTTTAACAGCATCATCTTTTAGGATTTTAAATAGCTCAGCTGGGATACTGTCTTCTCCGCTAGCTTTGTTGTTAGTAATGCTTCCTAAGGCCCACTTGACTTCACTCTCTAGGATGTCCGGCTCAAGGTCAGTGACCACACCATCGTATTTATCAGGGATATTAAGATCTTTCTTGTATAGTTCTTCTGTGTATTCTTGCCACCTCTTCTTAATCTCTTCTGCTTCTGTTAGGTCCCTGCCTTTTTTGTCCTTTATCATGCCCATCTTTGCACAAAACGTTCCCTTGATATCTCTGATTTTCTTGAAGAGATCTCTAGTCTTCCCCATTCTATTGTTTTCCTCGATTTCTTTGCACTGTTCATTTAAGAAGGCCGCCTTATCTCTCCCTGCTATTCTCTGGAAATCTGCATTCATTTGGTTATATCTTTCCCTTTCTCCCTTGCCTTTTGCTTCCCTTCTTTCCTCAGCTATTTGTAAAGCCTCATCAGTCAGCCACTTTGCTTTCTAGCATTTCTTTTTCTTTGGGATGGTTTTAGTTGCTGCCTCCTGTACAATGTTACGAACCTCCATCCATAGTTCTTCAGGCACTCTGTCTACCAGATCTAATCCTTTAAATCTATTCCTCACCTCCACTGTATATTCAAAATATGATTTAGGTCATACCTGAGTGGTCTAGTGGTTTTCCCCACGTTCTTCAATTTAAGCCTAAATTTTGCGATAAGAAGCTCATGATCTGAGCCACAGTCAGCTCCAGGTCTTGTTTTTGCTGATTGTATAGAGCTTCTCCATCTTTGGCTGCAAAGTATATAATCAATCTGATTTCGGTATTGACCATCTGGTGATGTCCATGTGTAGAGTCGTCTCTTGTGTTGTTGGAAAAAAGTGTTTGCTATGACCAGCGTGTTCTCTTGACAAAACTCTATTAGCCTTTGCCCTGCTTCATTTTGTACTCCGAGGCCGAACTTGCCTGTTATTCCGGTTATTTTTTGACTTCCTACTTTAGCATTCCAGTCCCCTATGATGAAAAGGACATCTTTTTTTGGTGTTAGTTCTAGAAGGTGTTGTAGGTCTTCATAGAACCGGTCAACTTCAGCTTCTTCGGCATCAGTGGTTGGGGCATAGACTTGGATCACTGTGATGTTGAATGGTTTGCCTTGGATTCGAACTAAAAGCATTCTGTCGTTTTTCAGGTTGTACCCCAGTACTGCCTTTCCCACTCTTTTACTGACTATGAGAGCTACTCCATTTCTTTTAAGGGATTCTTGCCCACAGTAGTATATATAATGGTCTCCTGAATTAAATTCGCCCATTCCTGTCCATTTTAGTTCGCTGATTCCCAAGATGTCGATATTCAATCTTGTCATCTCATGTTTGACCACATCCAGCTTACCTTGATTCATAGATCTTACATTCCAGGTTCCTATGCAATATTGTTCTTTACAGCATCGGACTTTCCTTCCACTTCCAGACACATCCACAACTGAGCGTCCTTTCGGCTTTGGCCCAGCCGCTTCACTCTTTCTGGAGCTACTCGGAATTGCCCTCCGCTCTTCCCCAGTAGCATTTTGGACACCTTCCAACCTGAGGGGCTCATCTTCCGGCGTCATATCTTTTAGCCTTTTGATACTGTCCATGGGTTTTCTTGGCAAGAATACTGGAGTGGTTTGCCATTCCCTCCTCCAGTGGACCACGTTTTAGAGACAATGCTACAATCTAATTGGCCACAGAGCACGGTGACAACATTTATTTTCCATGCCAGTTTTACAGGGAGAGAGAGGCAAAGGGAGGCACAGGAGGACAACATAAGCAATCAATTTTTCCTCATTCTGTTTTTCCTTATCTCTCCTCTTCACTTTTCTTCCAACTTTCTAATTCTCATTGCAGTTTCCTCCTCCTTCCCTTGCTCCTCCCAAACTGATGGCATCATATCTTGGATTACAGCCATGTAACTTCTGATTCTTCTTTCATTGCTAGGATGGCCTTCACAATTAAATTTCTATTTTATTTACTCTCTCAATGTAATTCCAGTTCTGGGAAATCTTGGAAATTGTCCTTGTTGCTCTCTTCAATAACTTACTAGAACATTGTTCTATCTTTACTACATGATTCAAAATTACTCCTTTTGTTCCATACTTGAAAGATGCCAGCTGTACTGGACAAAAGATACCTCCTTCAAAAAGAGAGTCAGGACTGTGACGGGAAGGTATATTCCTAGCATATTTGAACTAAATTCTCCCAGTCACATCAGTTTGGGACAATCTTGTTGCATAGGTATAAACTATATGCAAATGGGTTTAGAAAAAGAGGTTCTGTAACATGTTCACCAACAGAACAGTCAGTAAAGGGAGAACAAAAGGGGAGTTCAAACAATAAAATTGAAAAAAATAGCCTGGATTCCGGTTATCTCCAGAAGTAGCTAGGGTGTAAAGATGCTTCTACGCTGCTAATTGCTCTCATATCTCAATTGTGAGGTTCCCAGGTGCATCTGATCCAGATCAGCTATTGTCTAAAACAGAATTCTGGACTAGAAAGGCCTTAGGCCTGATCCAGCACAGCCCTTATATTCTTATCACCAGATAGAACAGAGTCCCTTCTCTATCTGAAACTGGATCAGTGGAGAAGGGGATAGAACTATAAGTTGTTTATAAACAGAAAACACAGATGAAGGTAATTTATTAGGGAAAACATAGCTAACATAGCTAAATAAATGTTGAGAAAATCTGAGTAAATATAACCTTCACTGGGAGGATTTTTCAAATCTGTTGTTGTTTTAATTTTTCAACCAAAACATTTTCACTCACTTTTAAATACCTCTGGTCCAAGGAAAGAAGTACTTCAGTTTTCCTGTGTTTTGCAATAATAAGCCTAGAGACTAACAATAGGAACCAAATTGATCATTTTTAGTTGAATTAATTTCTATGCCTTAGGAAATAACGGAGTATAAACCAACCACAACACTCATTGTGAACAATTATTTGGTAATTTCTCCAGTGTTTTTTAAATTGATCAAAAGGACCAATTAGGCATTGCCACCAAGGACAATAATACGTACCAATTTTCTTACAATCTCATCATCACAATCAAGAAAAATAATAATTTATATAGTATAAATGTGCCAAAATGTAATGCCACTTGCGCATTATTTTTATAATCAGTTCCAAAGACTTCCTGAAATAATTTAAAAGGAATCCAGCTGATCCTTCTAGATTATAAGAGTTTCAGAAATGCTTAATGCAGAATATTGATGGAATGCCCTTGTTCTTAAATGAGGTAGGCATACACTGTTCTTTAACTGCTGTTAATCTTCTTTTCATAACCTCCTGGTTGAATTATTGCAATGTACTCTATATGCGATTACCCTTGAAGGCAATATGGTTGCTACAATTGGTGCAGAACATAACTACTACCTTATGAAATGGAAATGAGAATATATAGTAATGGTCCAGAAAACCCACATGCACTGCCTGTTTGCACTGTGCAAAACTTAACTTGTTGATAATGATGTATAAAAACCCGCATGGCTTAGGACACTAAGATATAAATGATCAACTCCTCCAATGCCATCCAACCAGTCATTAGAGTCAGCTGGGGAGGCCCTCCTCATTGTCAGTTCAGCTCATAGTAGAGCAACTAGGGGAAGGATCTTATTGACAATGCCCTGATTATGGACCTCTCTCCAGCGGAAGTACAAACCTGGTGTCCACACTAATGGCTTTAAAACAGCAACTGAAGAAATGCCTGCATTCATCACTTGATTGTGATGATGGGATTGTAAGCAAATTGGTACATATTATTGTCCT
This sequence comes from Charina bottae, assembly GCA_023362775.1. Taxonomy (NCBI): domain Eukaryota; kingdom Metazoa; phylum Chordata; class Lepidosauria; order Squamata; family Charinaidae; genus Charina; species Charina bottae. The sequence continues at coordinate 187,567,192 of JALMGJ010000002.1, read as the reverse complement.
TGGTGGTGTTTATAGGGTAACAACTAATACAGGATCTGACCATTTTTTAACATGGCTTTTTAGACTGCTTTTCCTTTTTTAAAATAACTTCTATTGTTTTATTTATTGTCAATTGTTGACTTTATTTAAGATTGCATTTATTCACTGTAAACCACGCTGAGCTCTTTTGGGAAGTATAGAAAAGTATAGATCTTTAGAAGTAAAAAAGTATGCTTCTAAAAAAAAAGGTTAGATAAGGTAAGATTTGAACAACTCAGGTTAAACCAAGCTGAAACTTGTGACCACTTTTTGCAAAATATTTTCAGTTGTAGCAATCTTTTACCATCCCATTCCTCATGCTGAACAAACTTATAAAAGTAAAGGTTCCCCCCGCGCATTTGTGCAGTCGTGTCCAACTCTAGGGGCCGGTGCTCATCTCCATTTGTTAGCCGAAGAGCCAGCGTTGTCCGAAGACGCTTACACGGTCAGGTGGCCGGCGGAACACTGTTACCTTCCCACCGAAGTGGTACCTATTAATCTCCTTGCATTTGCATGATTTCGAATTGCTAGGTTGGCAAGAGCTGGGGCTAGTGTGGGAGCTCACTCTGTCACGCGGGACTAGGGATTTGAACCTCTGAACCTGCAATCTTCCGATCGACAAGCCTGGCATCTTACCTGCTGAGCCACCATGCCCCAGGCGAAGAAACGTATCTTTATGCTTAAAAAGTAGGTGATTGATTAATGAAGAAGAAAGAACAGGAGCTGAAGATTGTTTGCATCTTTTCCAAATGTCTAAAGCAGGGCTTTCCAAAGTGCCGCCGCTGGTGACACATGAGCGGCGGCGGCGGCAGCGGCGCGGGGGGGCGCACGTGCACGTGCACGGCGGCGGCGTGGGGGGGCGTGCGGCGGCGCGCGAGTGCACGGCGGCGCAGGGGGGTGTGCGGCGGTGCACGTGTGCACGGTGGCGGCGGTAGCGGCTGCCACTGCAGCCGTGCACGCGCGCGCCGCCGCCGCTTCCAGGTGGTGTGGCGACACACCACGCAGTGTGTGGCGACACACTTTTGTGTCGCCACACACAGTTTGGAAAGCTTTGGTCTAAAGTGAGTTTTAATATGAAATTCAGCTACTAATACTAATTTCTTCAAGACAGGAAGGAATGGTGCTGCCCTTAGCAAAACAGGAAGCTCAACTGTAATTCAATTTCTACCTAGGAAGCATTGTTTGACATCCTAGTTATATAACTGAATCAGAGTAGTTGAAATATATTCAAAGTTTCAGATTTTTTGTGCCTAAATGTCTATCATGGTGTATTAGCTTAATCTTAGTTTTTTTATATAGTTCTGCCTAACAGAGAAAAAGTATTTGCCTTATTTGAAACCAAATAGTAGGCAATGGAATTGGGAGTCTATGCAACAAAAATAGAATTTTAGGAAGGATAGTCGCTTGAAATACAGCTCTTCTACCAAACAATGATAATTAAACACTATTGCCATGAGTTAAGCTCTATTCTAATCTTGCACAGAACATAATTACATTCCTTTAATTGTTGCCAATCCTTTATGTTAATTACTCCTACATATCTAAATCCACCTTGACTGATATAGTCCAAAACATCTTGAAGATTTTTCTGATTCTGTATCAATAATTAACATAACAGATGCTTTCTCAAAGTTAACAACTAAACCTGCTAATGCATACAATTTATTTAATTCAAGTTGCAATTAGTTTTTAAAATAAGCATATGTGCAGCCACTTTCCTTACGTGTTTTGTTTTTATGTCATAACCTTAAATATAATTCATCTTCCTAATGTTCTGCACTAATACTTTTATAATACGATTGAACAAAATAATGCTCCCCTTGTTTTGGTACTCTTGTTAATGTAAAATGTATTTGGCAACTATGTTTAATACATATCTTAGGTAGTTCAATATTTCAGCTACAATACTGTATTATAAAGATAACAACAGCAATTATTTCATGTAAACGAGGCTGATTATTTTCTTATTGCAGAAGGAGGTATGAAGGCAAATAGGCCTTCACACCTTAAGGCAGAGCTTTCCAAACTTTTCATGTTGGTGACACACTCTTACAGCAGGGCATCATTTCGCGACACACTCTTACAGCAGGGCACAAGGTAGGCACTAGGACCTGCACGGAATCACAGTAGGTTTGGAGGCAGCCAGGCACAAGGCAGGCACTAGGACCTGCGCGGAATCACAGTAGGTTTGGAAGCAGCCAGGCACAAGGCAGGCACTAGGACCTGTGCGGAATCCTGGTAGGGCTCCAAGGCAGCAGCCACTGCAACACACCCAGACACTGCAGCTGACACACTAACCTGTCCCGACCCACAGTTTGGAAAGCTCTGCCTTAAGGCCTTTAAAGGAATTTAGAGGGGAGTACAATGCAATCTTGTTTGGCCAGAGTAGCACCTACTGTTAGCTTGTGACTTTTCTATTTTTTTAACTGCAAGTATCTTGAAAAGATACTTCAAATATTCTCCTCAATCTCCTAATACTCTTTTCCTCCCTCTATGGAAGTGATAGAAATTGCATGACTTCTATGTCTGTAATTAGATTTTTTTTAAAAAAGGGTGACATTAAAAGGTAAAATATAGTATGTAAATATAATTGAAAAACATAATTCTTAGTACAATTCAACTATAGCCAATGGCGTGTAACTTGAGTGCTATAAAGTAGAGATCTCTGCATTTAACCTGACATGTGGAATTCTACATTAATCAGAAGCACAGTTTTGCTAAATACAGAAACTCAGAAGCCATGTTTTTGAAAGTTGAGGAAAGGCATTTCTGGCAGAAGTACCTAATTTAGTCTCTCTTTCCCCCACATTTAAATTTCCCTTAAAATAGAGAATGTTTGCACAAAAGTAATGTCTCCAAGTTCCTCAAGTCCTACTCCCTATTAAATATTAGGAGTGAAAATTTATTTTATTTATTTTATTTATTATTTCAATTTATTCCCCGCCCATCTCCCCTGCAAGGGACTCTGGGCGGGTTACAACAATTGAAAGTTTAAAAACTATACAAAAACATTATCTAAAATACATCTAATAATAAATTACATAAAATCCAAGATGGATTGGGGACCGTAGGATGGATTGTATTACTACGGGGCCAGCCAACCCCAGGAGGCACTGCCGCCTCTGTCGTCCCAGGCCCGGCAGCAGAGCCAGGTTTTAAGGGCCTTCCGAAAGGCCAGGAGTGAAGGGGCCAGTCTCACCTCCGGGGGCAAGATATTCCATAAGGCGGGTGCTATCACAGAGAAGGCACATCTCCTGGACCCCATTAGATGGAATTCTCTTGTTGAGGGGGTCCGAAGCATGCCCTCTCTGCATGCACGGGTGGGGCGGGCCGACGTTATCGGGACGAGACAGTCCCTCAGGTACCCTGGCCCTATGCCATATAGGGCTTTAAAGGTAATCACCAACACCTTGAATTGGACCCGGAAGCAAACTGGTAGCCAATGCAGCTCGCGTAGCAGAGGTGTTACATGTGCCGATCTCATGGCACCCATAACTGCTCGCGCCACGGCATTCTGCACCAGCTGAAGCTTCCGGATACTCTTCAGGGGTAGCCCCATGTAGAGCGCATTACAGTAATCTATACGGGAGATGACAAGGGTGTGAGTGACTGTTCGGAGGGCCTCCCGATCCAGGAAAGGGCGTAACTGGCGCACCACACGAAGTTGTGCAAAGGCCCTCCTGGCCGTGACTGCCACCTGCTCTTCAAGCAGGAGTCGTGAGTCCAGGAGGACCCCCAGATTCCGCACTGGACCCGAGTGAGGTAGTGCCACCCCACCCAGAACCAAAGATGACAACTTCCCGGATCTAGGGGGGCCATCAATCCACAGCCACTCCATCTTACCAGGGTTCAGTTGAAGCCTGTTGTTCCCCATCCAGACCCCCACAGCCTCCAGACACTGAGATAAGGCATCGACCGCATCACCTACTTCACCCAGGATGGAGATGTATAACATATTTGTAAACCGCCCAGAGTCCCCTTTGGGGGAGATGGTGCGGTGATAAAAGTTGAATAAATAAAATAAATAAATAAATAAAATGTACTTTTACGCGGTGGCTCAGCGGGTTAAACCGCTGAGCCGTTAGTCTGCCGACCATAACGTCGGCAGTTCGAATCTGCGTGGCGGGGTGAGCTCCCGTCATTAGCCCCAGCTCTCTGCCAACCCAGCGATTCGAAAGCTAAATAGCAAGTAGATAAATGGGTACCACTCACGTGGGGCAATATGCTGGCATCCTGTCGGGGAGTCGCCTCGGAACCGAAGACGAAGATCTGGAGAAGCCTGTGGATGGGGGCTGAGGACGGCGGCAGAGGTCGACGGATCCCAATTACAACTTCCGGGATGTCAGCATCCGGCTACGAAAGCGAGGCATTCTGGGGCTTGTAGTTCCAATGCCTGGAAGAGAAGAGCCGGTTCCCTCACCCCCTCCCTAATCGCGCGGGTAATATATAATATGATGTACTGTATAATGTAATATGTATGTACTGATTGTAAGCCGCCTAGATCCCTCCATTAGGGAGGGGATAGGCGGGGTATAAATAAGATAAAATAAATAAATAAAATTAATTAATTAATCTCCAATAACAAATAGCAATGGTTTTGGCAGGAAATTATATCTGTTATTCTATGGAACTGGAAAGTGCATAGATTCCAGTTTGCACAAAACCTCCAACAAGGACCCTCCCTTCATTTTAATGAATGGCCGTGACAAATAATTAGTTGTCATTTGGATTTTAAGATATACTGTAATTTAATTTCATTTAAAATAGGGCATACTGTCTGTTGTTCCAGTCTAGGATCACAACTGCTACATATTTAAGAATTATTTTGAAATCAGGAAAAAACTGCCTTTTTAAAAAGAAATTAAGCATTTATAGTATTAGTACAATATTTCAGGGAATAAGAAAAAGTTGGAATACATCCTTGTTAAATTAAAGATAATTACCTGTATTAAAAGGAAACAATATAATAGAACTAAAACCCGAAATCAAATTAATTGCACAAAAATGAATGTGCAAACTAGCTGACTCCTGGAGGCCATTTTGATTTCTCCTCACAAAACTACACAGCATGGCATGAAGGGGAAACTGAAAGGGCAGCCATCAAAAGCGTCTGCAAGATCCAAGGCTTTCATTAAAAGGGTGAAGGCAGCATTGCGGTGTAAGCTCTGCCCTTTTGGTATGTGTACGTAAAGTTATAAGGCAGGTACAAGGGGCAGAGTTTGCATAACAATGCTGCTTTTATCATTGCCCACCCGACCCGCTTGACACCTCTGGCAGCCAGCAATAAAATTAATTTCAGCACTTCATTTTGTGCATTACTGTTCCAAGCAGGAAAAGCCTTTATTTTAAAAAAAAAAGATATTTGTCCACTTATTATGCAACCCTCAGCTGGCCAAAATGTTTAGAAACAATGAGAGAGAAAGAACGAATCAATGAATACAGTATGTATGCCCCAAATCAGGGGTGGGCAATGTCAGGCCCACGGGGCTCCTGCCCGCAAACCCCGCCCCTTCCATGCGATTGGCTCCCACCCGCAAACCCCGCCCCCAGTGCTTGTGATTGGCTCCCGCCCGCAAACTCCGGCCCCCGGTCCGTGGAAATCCAGAAACCCCACCCCCTACCCCCCCGGTCCCCGGTTATAAATATCCAAATGGCCCTTGGCAGAAAAAAGGTTCCCTACCCCTGCCCCAAATAGATCATCCTCTAAGAACAGTTGGCCATTTTGCAATGAATCTACTCAAATTTTCAAAAGATGTTAGTGCTAATTTCCTACTTAACATGTATTTTAAAGGTCTGGTTTAAAATTTATGAGAAACAAACATCCAAATGGAAAATGGCAATACACTTAAATTTCTAAGTGTATAATCTGCATTTGAGAAACCAAAAGAAAAGATCGGAGAACTTTTGGAGAATTTGACAAGACCGACATAAACATGAACAGGAATCTTTAGTTTCTCATCCATTAGTAAAAGAAACTTTGCCATCCTTTTGTCAGGGACAGTCAGCGTGAAGTGAAAAATGGATTCACAAAGAAAACCCGCTGAGATTAATGTGGAAAAACTGGCCAAGAGATAATAATTCCACATTGTCTTATCAAGCACCTTCAGAATCCTTGCTTTTACCAAAGTGCTGGCGTGGGGGGAAAAGATTGGTTGTAGGCAAAATAGTTTGGTGCTTGACTTCCTAAAAGGGGGTTCCTGGTGATGTGCAATTAATGAAATTTTGGTCCATGCACAGAACTTGGAAAAGGAATGAAAGTAAGTAAAATGTCAATTGTTCTTTTTTTGCCCCTAAAAAAACTCTGCTCCCACAGAGAGTACATAATGCTGTAGTTCAGAAGCAGTATCTCACAGTATTATAGAACTGTGGATCTGAAGGGAACCACAAGGATCATCTAGACCAACCCTCTGCAATGTGCATGCAAACCAGTTAAACCACCCAGAAGTGCCTGCCCAGCCTTTGGAAATTAAGCTTCGGAAATTAAGAACCCCAAACCTCTGTAAATAGGCTGTTCCACTGTTGTACAGATCTTCGCATTCAGAAAGTTTGCCTTATATTTAAGCAAAATCTAGGTAGCTGCCACTGGCACCATTATTTCTTGTTCAATATTTAACATGCCCAAACACTGATATCAGGTTTCCCTCTGAACCTGTTCTAACTTCTCAACATCCACACCCAAATCTGGGGAATACATTCCCAAAACAATTTTAACAGGAAGTTCCTCAACCTCAGCCATTTTAAGATGTGTGGACTTCAACCTCCCGGAATAGGGAGGCGGCCGGTGCCTTGGACAGGATCGCACCGATGCGACCTCTCAAGCCCCATTCGACCCATCACTCCCCGTGGTTTACGGAGGAGTTGAGGGTTTTGAAGAGGGTGAAGAGACGTCTAGAGCGCCGCTGGAGAAAGACGAAGACTGAATTTGACCGAACACAATCTAGAGCCGCTATTAAGGCCTACCTTGTGGTGGTAAGAGCGGCGAAACATAAATATTTCTCCGCTCTTATTGCACCCGCAGAATGCCGCCCAATGGCCCTGTTTAAGATTACTTGATCTCTCTTGGGTAGGGTGGTTTTGACCACGCACCTGCAGGGCCGTGCGGAGGAATTTTCTGAGCATCTGCAGGATAAAATCGCTCGGATTCAGTCTAAGTTGGACTCCATGCCCGGATTGCAGTCTGGGGAGATGCCGGGAGAGCGGTCTTGCCCTATTATCTGGGAACAATTTGAACCTGTTGGACCTGATGAAGTGGACAGGATCCTTCGAATTGTTAATTCCACCACATGTTATTTAGATCCCTGCCCTGCCTGGCTGGTGAAATCGGCCAGGGAGGTGACAGGTAGATGGGTCCAGGCTATAATTAATGCATCCTTGTTGGAGGGGGTGGTTTCAACTGCCTTCAAGGAGGCGTTGGTACAGCCCCTCCTCAAGAAGCCGTCCCTGGACCCTTCCATCCTGGACAATTTTCGTCCAGTCTCCCACCTTCCCTTTTTGGGAAAGGTGGTTGAGAAAGTGGTGGCGTTGCAACTTCAAAGGACCCTGGATGAAGCGGATTATTTTTACCCTTTCCAGTCAGGTTTCAGGCCGGGATATGGGATGGAGACTGCATTGGACGCGCTTACGGATGATCTCTGGCGGGAGCGGGATGGAGGGAGTGCATCCATCCTGGCTCTCTTGGATCTCTCAGCGGCTTTCGATACCATCGACCATGGTATCCTTTTGGGGCGGCTTAGGGAGTTGGGGGTGGGCGGTGTAGTTTTGCGCTGGTTCACCTCCTTCCTCCGGGGCCGCTCCCAGTTGGTGGTGATAGGGGAGGAGAGATCCAGCCCGCGTCCGCTCCTGTGTGGGGTGCCGCAGGGTTCGGTTCTCTCTCCTCTCCTATTCAACATCTAAATGAAACCGCTGGGTGAGGTCATCCAACACCATGGGATGAGGTATCATCAGTATGCGGATGATACCCAATTATACATCTCCATCCCTGGTGAAGTAAGTGATGCAGTGTCCACCCTGTCCCAGTGCCTGGGGGCTGTGAGGGCCTGGATGGGGAACAACATGCTTCAGTTGAACCCTGGTAAGACCGAGTGGCTGTGGATTGATGGCTCAGCGTCTTCCGAGAAATTATCATCTTTGGTTCTTGATGGGGTAGCACTACCCCGTTCGGAACCGGTGCATAATCTGGGGGTTCTTCTATTCTTCTATGAGTTCTTCTACTCATGACTCCTGCTCGAAGAGCAGGTGGCAGTCATGGCTAGGAGGGCTTTTGCACAACTTCGGTTAGTGCGCCAGTTACGCCCATTCCTGGAACGCGACGCCCTCCATACAGTCACTCATGCTCTCGTCATCTCCCATGTAGATTATTGCAATGCGCTCTACATGGGGCTACCCTTGAAGAGTATCCGGAAGCTTCAGCTGGTGCAGAATGCGGCCGCGAGGGCAGTTTTGGGTGCACCAAGATCTGCACATGTAACACCGCTGCTCCGCGAGCTGCATTGGGTGCTGGTTTGCTTCCGGGTACAATTCAAGGTGTTGGTTATCACCTTTAAAGCCCTACATGGCATGGGACCAGAATACCTGAGGGACCGTCTTATCCCCATGTTATCGACCCACCCCACCCGGTCATTCAGAGAGGGCCTGCTACGAACCCCATCAATTAAAGAATGCCATCTGATGGGGTCTAGGAGGCGGGCCTTCTCTGTGACAGCACCCACTCTATGGAACATCTTGCCCCCAGAGTTGAGACAGATCTCCTCCATCCCGACCTTTAGCAAAGAGCTGAAGACCTGGTTCTGCCGCCTGGCATGGGAAGGAGGAAGGGATAGCTCCTCATGGGGATGGCTAATCCCCTAATTTTAATGTCCTCCTTTTAATGACTGCCTTCGTCCATCTGGATTTTATAATTACTCATTGTATTATAGTATTGTGTTTTTTATATAAGCTGCTCAAAAAAATAAAGGAAACACTGAAATAAGACATCCTAGATCTGAATGAATGAAATATTCGTATTAATTACTTTGTTCATTACATAGTTGAATGTGATGACAACAAAATCACACACAGCAATGGAAATCAAATGTAAGCAACCCCTGGAGGTCTGGATGTGGAGTTACACTCAAAAATTAAAGTGGAAAAGAACACTACAGGCTGATCCAACGTTGATGTAATGTCCTTAAAACAAGTCAAAATGAGGCTCAGTAGTGTGTGTGGCCTCCACGTGCCTGTATGACCTCCCTACAATGCCTGGGCATGCTCCTGATGAGGTGGCGGATGGTCTCCTGAGGGATCTCCTCCCACACCTGGACTAAAGCATCCCCCAACTCCTGGACAGTCTGTGGTGCAACGTGGCATTGGTGGATGGAGCAAGACATGATGTCCCAGATGTGCTCAATTGGATTCAGGTCTGGGGAACGGGCGGGCCAGTCCATAGCATCAATGCCTTCGTCTTGCAGGAACTGCTGGCACACTCCAGCCACATGAGGTCTAGCATTGTCTTGCATTAGGAGGAACCCAGGGCCAACCGCACCAGCATATGGTCTCACAAGGGGTCTGAGGATCTCATCTCGGTACCTAATGGCAGTCAGGCTACCTCTGGCGAGCACATGGAGGGCTGTGCGGCCCCCTGAAGAAATGCCACCCCACACCATTACTGACCCACTGCCAAACCGGTCATGCTGGAGGATGTTGCAGGCAGCAGAACGTTCTCCACGGCGTCTCCAGACCCTGTCACGTCTGTCACATGTGCTCAGTGTGAACCTGCTTTCATCTGTGAAGAGCACAGGGCGCCAGTGGCGAAGTTGCCAATCTTGTGTTCTCTGGCAAATGCCAAACGTCCTGCACGGTGTTGGGCTGTAAGCACAACCCCCACCTGTGGACGTCGGGCCCTCATACCACCCTCATGGAGTCTGTTTCTGACCGTTTGAGCAGCCACACGCACATTTGTGGACCACTGGAGGTCATTTTGCAGGGCTCTGGCAGTGCTCCTCCTGTCCCTCCTTGCACAAAGGCAGAGGTAGCGGTCCTGCTGCTGGGTTGTTGCCCTCCTACGGCCTCCTCCACATCTCCTGATGTACTGACCTGTCTCCTGGTAGTGCCTCCATGCTCTGGACACTACGCTGACAGACACAGCAAACCTTCTTGCCACAGCTCGCATTGATGTGCCATCCTGGATGAGCTGCACTACCTGAGCCACTTGTGTGGATTGTAGACTCCGTCTCATGCTACCACTAGAGTGGAAGCACCGCCAGCATTCAAAAGTGACCAAACCATCAGCCAGAAAGCATAGGAACTGAGAAGTGGTCTGTGGTCACCACCTGCAGATCCACTCCTTTATTGGGGATGTCTTGCTAACTGCCTATGCTTTCCGCCTGTTGTCTATTCCATGTGCACAACAGCATGTGAAATTGATTGTCAATCAGTGTTGCTACCTAAGTGGACAGTTTGATTTCACAGAAGTGTGATTGATTTGGACTTACATTGTGTTGTTTCAGTGTTCCCTTTATTTTTTTGAGCAGTGTATTTTAGATTCTATTTTAACTGCTTATTTATTGTGAACCGCCCAGAGTTCCCCATGAGGGGAGATGGGCGGTCATATAAATTAAATAAATAAATAAACAAATAAATAAATAAACTTCCAGAATACTCCAGCCAGCATTGCAACATTCTGGGAGTTGAAGTCCACACATCTTAAAATGGCTGAGGTCGAGGAACCCAAAGGACAGCAAAGTAAACCATAATAGGACCTGAGGTCAGGCAAACAGAATTCACATGCCCAGACTGGGGGGGGAGAAATTCAGAGGAGAAACACAACAGCAATTCACAAATACATGAAAAAGTTGGAGAAAAGCTAAACAATAACTATTTTCTACATATAGTGGGAATTAAAATATAAATACTTTTAAAACCACCAGATGACAAACCACCAACCCAAACAATAAAATCTTAAACTGAATAGAAAAACTCCCTTAAGATTTGAGTGGGTTAGGTGAAGCCCAACTTCACTTACTATCACAGTGATTTCTTCTCTTTTTTCCAGAGAGTATGAGGAATACAACAGTAATCCTCTTGGAGATCATATTGCAGGTTGTTAGCATAAGCTGGTCAGCCAAAATCCAATTCTACTGGTGTTTTACAGTGACTTCTACTTCCTTCCCAGAATGCATCAGGAATATGCAGATGTCCCCCTCTTACCATTAGGAACTTTCCTATTTTTTTTTTAGCAAAATCAAGATAGCTACCATTTATTATTTCTTCTAGTTTCTTTGACAGAACTTCCAGACCATTTCGCCAATAGTTTCTTATGTCAGAGCCATCTTGGAGCAGTGGTTAAAGGCACCAGGCTAGAAACTGGGAGACTGTGAATCCCACCATAGAAACAAAGCCAGCTGGGTGACCTTGGGCCAGTCATCTTCTCTCAGCCCTAGAAAGGAGGCAAGGGTAAACCAAACCACTTCCGAAAAACCTCACAAAGAAAACTTCAGGCACTAATCCAAGTAGTGTCTAGGAATCAACATCAACTTAAAAGTATACCATCCCTTATACATTGCCAGAGTTTTCTTCCCAACATTGGAGATTAGACACTTCAATTTCGTAAACTGATAGTAACAGCAATAGATTTCTCTTCACTAGAATAATTCTTAAAAGTGGAAAAAAACATAATTTGCACTTCATAAAAAAAACCCACATACCTTTGCTATAAGGCAAAGTCCAACTCCATTCCTCTTTATAGTTCCTTCTACTCATTTCCAAGAAAACATATGAACGTGAAAACAATTTCTTAGGAATCAAAACAGAGGATGTTATCTTAAACTGGTCAGGCAAACTCCAACCTCTCTACCAATCATAGTGACTTCTGTTCCCTACCCAGAATGCACCAGAAGTATGCAAATGATGACCTCTTACACTCTTTTCCTTTTTTCCCTTCTATATTTCAGCAAAGTTTAGGCAGCTGCTACTTATATTAGTAGGGGGCGTGGTGGCTCAGTGGGTAAGACGCCAGGCTTGTCGATCGTAAGATCGCAAGTTCGGAGGTTTGAATCCCTAGCCCTGCGTACGGAGTGAGCTCCCGCACTAGCTCCAGCTTTTGCCAACCTAGCAATTCGAAAGCATGCAAATGCAAGTAGATGAGTAGGTACCACTTCGGTGGGTAGGTAACAGCGTTCCGCGTGCGTCATGCGGCCACATGATCGTGGAAGCGTCTTCGGACAACGCTGGCTCTTCGGCTAACAAACAGAGATGAGCACCGCCCCCTAGAGTCGGACATGACTGCACAAATGTGCGGGGGGAACCTTTACCTTTTTTACTTATATTAGTATTTCTTGTTCTAGTTTTGGTGGCCATGGACAACAGTTCTTGACCATTTTCCCCATAGTACCCTTTTAATGGTCACTAGGACTTGAAGATGATGCTGTCAAGGTGATGCATGCCATATGCCAGCAAATTTGGAAAACACAAGAATGGCCATCAGATTGGGAAAAATCAACTTATATCCCCATACCAAAAAAGGGAAACACTAAAGAATGTTCCAACTATCGAACAGTGGCACTTAATTCACATGCCAGTAAGGTAATGCTCAAGATCCTGCAAGGTAGACTCCAGCAATTCATGGAGCGAGAATTGCCAGAAGTACAAGCTGGGTTTAGAAAAGGCAGAGGAACTAGAGACCAAATTGCCAATATCCGCTGGATAATGGACAAAGCCAGAGAGTTTCAGAAAAACATCTATTTCTGTTTTATTGACTCTTCTGAAGCCTTTGACTGTGTGGATCATAACAAATTGTGGCAAGTTCTTGGTGGTATGGGGATACCAAGTCATCTTGTCTGCCTCCTGAGGAATCTGTATAACGACCAAGTAGCAACGGTAAGAACAGAGCACGGAACAACGGACTGGTTCAAGATTGGGAAAGGAGTATGGCAGGGCTGTATACTCTCACCCTACCTATTCAACCTGTACACAGAACACATAATGCGACATGCTGGGCTTGAGGAATCCAAGGCTGGAGTTAAAATCGCTGGAAGAAACATTAACAATCTTAGGTATGCAGATGATACCACTTTGATGGCTGAAAGCGAGGAGGAGTTGAGGAGCCTTATGACGAAGGTGAAAGAAGAAAGTGCAAAAGCTGGGTGGCAGTTAAACCTCAAAAAAAACAAGATTATAGCAACCAGCTTGATTGATAACTGGCAAATAGAGGGAGAAAACCTGGAGGCAGTGACAGACTTTGTATTTCTAGGCGCAAAGATTACTGCAGATGCTGACTGCAGCCAGGAAATCAGAAGACGTCTACTTCTTGGGAGGAGAGCAATGACAAATCTTGATAAAATAGTTAAGAGCAGAGACTTCACACTGACAACAAAGATCCGCATAGTCAAAGCAATGGTATTCCCCATAGTAACCTATGGCTGTGACAGCTGGACCATAAGGAAGGCCGAGCGAAGGAAGATAGATGCTTTTGAACTGTGGTGTTGGAGGAAAATTCTGAGAGTGCCTTGGACTGCAAGAAGATCAAACCAGTCCATACTCCAGGAAATAAAGCCAGACTGCTCACTTGAGGGAATGATATTAAAGGCAAAACTGAAGTACTTTGGCCACATAATGAGAAGACAGGATATCCTGGAGAAGAAGCTGATGCTAGGGAAAGTGGAAGGCAAAAGGAAGAGGGGCCGACCAAGGGCAAGATGGATGGAAGATATTCTGGAGGTGACTGACTCGACTGTGGGGGAGCTGGGGGTGGTGACGGCCAACAGGAAGCTCTGGTGTGGGCTGGTCCATGAAGTCACGAAGAGTCAGAAGCGACTGCACGAATGAACAACAAAAACAGGACTTGAAAACAACTTGATGGCACATAACCAATTAAAAAAAACTTTTAAGGTACCTAACACCGATACAAGGTTTTCCCTCTGGCCTCTTCTTTTTCCCAGAACAAACCTCCCCTCTTCTTGTCAATTTCTAAACCCGAATCTGGGCACCACAATTCCCAAAGGATTTTGACAGGAGAGGGGGCAGAGGATGGCAAAGCAGCTACAGGATCTGGGTGACTTTGGACCAGTCTCCCCCCCTCAGCCCAGCCTACCTCCAGGGAAAAATAGGAGGGGGGAGCATTATCTACGATGCGAAGGTGGGAGAGAAATCACATCAAGGGACCTGAGGACACATCTTAGGAGGACAGCCTGAACTTGGGAAGTTCAGTCTGAAGAGAAATGTAACAGCCATGCATAAGAGTACAAAAGGAAGATACTGGGAAGCTATCCAATAACTATTTCCCATGGCCACTAGGACCGAAAGTAACAGGTTTATGTTTCACTACCTAGATTTTGTTTAAATGTAAGGAAACCTGCTATCAGTTCCCAGCTATCCAAATAAAACTTACGTCTACTTTCCCTGAGACCAATTGTGCTGTCTTTTCCAAACTATATAATAAAGACATTTAAAAAAACTTTTGCAGATCATTACATCCAGCCCCTTTGAATATGGCAGCCAAAGTTAACCAAATGAAATCCAGTACCTTATCATGGTGACTCATGCTCATTTCCCAAAATACCACATGAATATATCAATTACCTTATTGAATGAGGTAGCAAGCCTTCTGTTTGTGTTGCTCAAGCAAAGTCCAGCTTCTCTGCTATTTACAGTGGCTTCTGCTCTTTTCCCAGAATGCAAAATAAAGATGAAAATGTTTTCTGTGCATCACTCACATGCTCTTGACTTGAGCTATCAAAGTCCTACTCCACCGCTGGAAAGTAACTTCTGCTCTCAGAAGTACCAGGAATAGATAGATGAGCACATGAGATTTCATGACTTATGCTACGTACCTTTTCTTCCACAGAAGAACTTGCTGGAATTACTGCTGTCCATTTCACTCAAGGTGCCAATTGACCCTTTTACCATTCCAATCTCATGGTCTTAAGAAACACTTTACAGTTTAATCCCTCCACCCAAAGCCCCCAAGGCATACATGTAAGAAAGATACAGGAAGATGTAGAGGAAAAGCAAATTGCATATTGGGGGTAAATCCAATTGTACAATTTACTATCCACACAAATTCTACCCCAAGCTTTCAAATACAGAACCTAGATATTCTATTAAAACCTAAGACAAGTAGACAACCAAAAGTAAAAAAATGCATTTTTTTCAGAAATGTGCAGTTTTAGCTACTCCCAATAACTTTGACATTTCTACTAAAATGTTTAAATTACAATTTTGCTTTTTATTCCATAGGATAGTTTTTGTTTGAATACGGCAGCCAAAGTTCAACTTCATGGCAAGTCATTGTGACTTCTGCTCCCTTCCCTGAATGCATCATGATAATGAAGATGACGCTCTTGGGACCATATCACTGGCTTTCAGCCTAAACTCGAGAGAGAGAATCCAACTCCATTGCTGCCCACAGCAACTTCTGCTCTCTTCCCAGAATGCACCAGGAATAAGTAGATGAGCCCCTTCTTCCTCACATGGGATTTCATCACTTCAGTTTCTCTTTCTTGGACACAAAGAGTTGCTTCAATTACCACTGGCCATTTGGCTCAGGGTGCCAGCTGACTCTGCTGCACCTTTTACTCTTCAATCTTGTGGCCTTTTAAAAACAACTCTACAATGGAGTTCCTCTACCCAACACCTGCCCCCCCCCGCCCCTCTAGTATGTGCAGGCAATACATCTAAGGAAGATGTCAAAAGATCTTTTCCTGGGGGTAAATCCAATTGCATTCGGCAGGCCTTGCTTCAGAGTAACATTTCTAAAGCGCTCTCTTCGTCTTTGCAGCAAACCCACTCGAGAGGCTCGAGGTACCTTGAAGTCGAATCTATTTATTACCACATACATTTTCAGGGATCATCGTTCACGTCAGAGGCACAGTAGATATGGAAGGGGGAGGACAGTAACCGGAGAGATCAGAAAACTGAGGACGACTTGCACAGAGTGGCCATTGACAAAACAGTACTTAGAGGTCTTACCTGCTAGTCTTCCAGGTGCCACAAGACTCTGTTACTTCATCAGAGTAGAAAGACAAAGAATTTCCCAATGAATCTCCTCACAGGAGATCTGGCCATCTAAGAGTTAGCAGCATTTTTATTAGTAGCATACTCTGAATGAGAAAAAACAGAGTTATCTAAATATTTTTTTCTTCATGCACCCCATTAAGTTTATAACACTGCACTTCCTAACTGATCAATACTTACCAAAACATCTCTCCAATGTCATTAAACACTCAGACAGGCATGGAGAAGATCTTGAAACCATAACTTTCTATAAGGAGGAATGCTGCTTAGTGAAACCTGTGAGCAAAGGATGGATCTGCATCAAGTAGGTCCCATTGTATGTTTCATAAATCATGTGGCATTCCCTTGATGCCCTTGCATATGGGATGAACTTCTGCAGAAAGGCCTTGATATCAATAGGTAGACCAGAACCTTAATAGCGCTTGGCTCTAACCAATATGGAGGCCTCTAGATATACAGCAGTCCATGCAAACACTTCAGTCTGAAAATGTTTTTTTAGTACCAGCAGATATCAGGGGAAGGGACTGTATAATATGGACCTGTTCAGGAGCTGAGCTACTTGAAGCAGCTCTTTCCACAGGCTCACAGAAGCAGCATTAAGAACATCTGACCAAGGATCAGTTTATTTAAGGAGCTCTAAGATTACTTGGGAAGCAAACCTGATAACATGTCCTAAGTCACCTGGGTAGACAGAATGTCCAGCCAGTGCATCATAGGAAATTAAAAGTAATACCACACTTCAAGTATTCTCTCTCTCCATCCATTCATCCATCCATCCATCATCAAAGGTCATCCAAGGGATCTATCTTAGATCACTCTTCCTTTTAAGAAGACCCATCTTTCTCTCAAGAAAGCTTACATGCCACAAATGGGGCTTGTTTGCTTTGTCTATCAAAATAAAAGAGCCGTGAAGTCACTTTACACATGTCACCTTCCCATCTCCTGACCAGGGGATGAAAAGACTTTGGCATCACATTCACTTACAAGAATTCCAGTTCTTGCAATTAATTTGTTTATGGGGTGGGATAATGGAAAGTAGCCTTTCCTTACAAAAGACAGTAGAGAAAGCCAGGCCACAGAATGGGCAAATTAATGGAGCAGCAGTGAAATTTTGACTGCTTTCTGGGCCATAATTTGCTGCTCCTGCAGCATTTACAGGAACATCTGGTGTGCATAGTGATTAAATAGGTACAGATGGAGGGTAGGCAAGGATGAAGAGGCAATTTGACATTAATGGATTTTGCACCTCTGAAACATAGGGCTGTGTTTACACACTCACTGCAAAGACCAGATGAACAAGACATTTACTGGCTTCTGTTCACAGTTGGCTTAAGATGATCTCCTCTCTTTATCGGCTCATTGAGGCTCTTCAGTCAGGTGAAAGTTGTTAATATGTATTAAACTATTATTTGTTACACTAGTTTATGACTCTCAGTGCATTAAATTCTCATCTCACAATAGATGTACGTAGCATTAACCCAGAATTTGGAATAGGAAAGCTGCCACTTCCATTATAATGTCTTAGATTTTCAATACCAAAACAATAATGTATGTAATAGAAGATATAGATAGATGTAAATATACATAGACATGCAGATTTCAACATATAAATTATTATAATCAAAGTAACACTTAAAACACATCCTTCCACTTTCTGGCTCCAGGGATCTGGGAGAAGTAAGATAGATTGGATCTGGATGGTAGTCAAAGCCTTATTCTGGGGCAGGATAATGCATTTTGTTGTTTTTAATCCTGTTTGCACCCAGAGTTACAATTGTAAGGTAGGTGGCTACATAAATTGATTAAATAAATAAATAAATAAGTTTGCCCCCTCCTTAAGAGGCTCTCCCTGGATCCATCTATATTTGATAATTATCACTCTGTCTCTAAGCTCATCTATCTAGGGAAGGTTATCTGGACCATTTTCAATCAGGATTCAGGTTGTGTGGAGTAAGGGAGGTGACCTTGACTGAAACATGCAAGAATATGGAAGGTCCTTAGTGTCCTAATGGAAGAGAATATTAGTGTCCTGTTGACTTTGTATAGCGCCAGGCATTCACAGATCCATTGAGTCATAGGCTTTCCTGTAGTCAATCCAGGCTGTGCTCAGATTGGTCTGTCTAGACCTTGAGTCTCGGGCGACTGCTCTATCTATGAGCAACTGGTGTTTTGAGCCTCTGGTGTTGTTCCCAATGCCCTTCTGAGCTGTGCTCATGTAGTGCCCTGCAGCTTGGCAGCTACAGTATGATGCCTGATAGGACTTTCCATGTTGTGCGGAGGCAGGTTATTGGCCGGTAGTTGGACGGTGTTGTTCCCTTGCTGGGGTCTTTCATGATCAGCACTGTCCTACCTTGTGTTAGCCAGTCTGGGTGGGAGCCTGCTGCTAGCGGCTGCTTCATCTGTGCTGCTAGGCGTTCATGCACTGCTGTTAGTTTCTTTAGCCAGTAGGTGTGGATCATGTCCGGGCCAGGTGCTGTCCAGCTCTTCATGTTCTTGACCTGCTGTTGGATGTCTGCTACTGTGATGGTGACTGGTTCCTGCTCTGGGAGATTTCTGTGGTCTGCTCTCAGGTCCTGCAGCCACTTTGCACTGGTGTTATGTTTTGTCTCTTTTTCCCATATGTTCTTCCAGTAATGTACAGTACATAATTAGAATTTTACAATATAATAGAAGTATAAAAAATGAAAAGAATAAGAAAAAAGAAAAGAAAACATAGAATTTTTACTTCCGCACTTCTTTCTATTTAGTAATTGCCATCTTACTCTTTCCCCTCCCTCTTTAACCCTTTCTAATCCCCAAATCCATAAATCATCAGTTCAATCTTTATTTCTTTCAGCAAAAAGTCCATATAAGGCTTCCAAATCTACAAAAAACGCATCTCTTGAATCTGCTTTATGACATCTAGGCATAATTTTCATAACAGCACAATATACCTTAATCAAGGAACTATTAACTCAGTCAATCAACCAAGCAGCAAACAACAACCCAATCAAGGAACTACCAAGGAGAGTACAACACCCCCACCAACACAGGCAGGACAAGCCAGGGTATATAAACAGAGAGCAAGTCCCACTCCCTTTTTGCACTGAAGATGTTGCCTAGTCTGACAATGAAACGTCTGCAAGAAAACAACAAGGCTCAGAGAGCACCAAGGACTCCACATAATTTTCTTTCTCCATGTGTAAGGTAATTCTTTTAGCTGAACCCCAGGCTTGTAGATCTGCAAGCTGTTCAAAACTAAGTTATATTGGAGCTTTTGGGGGAGTGAGCTGATGACATCTGACTGACTGATTGATCATTATGTAATTATCTGGTGTTGATGGTGTCTCTCTCTCTCTCTCTCTGTGTGTGTGTGTGATTTTGGATGTTTTATTGTATTTCCATTGATACGTATGAACTGCAAGAATCTTGTTGACTGTGGAGGAGTAGAAATCAAATTAACCCATCAAAAATGGATGCTTTTTCAGGTAATAGAGCAGAGCTTTCCAAACTGTGTGTCGCGACACAAAAGTGTGTCGCCACACACAGCGTGGTGTGTCGCCACACCACCTGGAAGCGGCGGCGCACGCGTGTATGGCGGCTGCGGCAGCGGCGCGGAATTAGTGCTTCCCCGTTTTAGCGGAGGCTGCCGCCGCCATGCACGTGCGCGCCGCCGCACGCCCCCCTGCACCGCTGACGTGCACGCGCGCCGCCGCCGCACTGCCGCCGCCGCCACTGATGTGTCGCCAGCGGCGGCACTTTGGAAAGCCCTGTAATAGAGGTTGGTGCAGCTGCAGCCCCAGTTGACAGAGATGACCTGACTAAGCCATCCATACCTTGGGATTAACCAGCTTAGAATATTAGAAAACCTTTTGCATGTGAGTAACCTTTGAAGACTTTGGAAGATATATAGTTGGCTCAAAATGTGACTCCCAGTGCCTTTTTCTGCAGAATTTGAATAGTTGATACTAATCTTTATCATATGAAAACTGTGTATCTACAAGGACTGAAAAATTTGGTGCTTTTTCAGAGGGAAACCACTCCAGTTCTTCAACAACTTTCAAACAGCTCATGTTAGCATTTTGCAGCAATAGAGTTGTAGAAATGACAGCTGGAGACCAAAGTCCTAAAGAAGGAAGAGGAGAAAAATATACATATCTGTTTTTCAGGTTCCCAACCAAAAATACTTCCTAAATGAATCTCTTTAATACCTTTATAGATGAGAATGGCATGCCCAGGCCCATCATCATTCACAAGATTTGGAATTATTTTCTCTCTTCTTTATCAAAATCCTGTGTAGTAGGACACATGCCACCTTCTGAGATGCAAGGATCATTTCTAAAGCGCTCTCTTCGTCTTTGCAGCAAACCCACTCAAGAGGCTCGAGGTACCTTGAAGTCTAATCTATTTATTACCACATACATTTTCAGGGATCATCGTTCACGTCAGAGGCACAGTAGATATGGAAGGGGGAGGACAGTAACCGGAGAGATCAGAAAACTGAGGACGACTTGCACAGAGTGGCCATTGACAAAACAGTACTTAGAGGTCTTACCTGCTAGTCTTCCAGGTGTCACAAGACTCTGTTACTTTATCAGAGCAGAAAGATGAAGGATTTCCCAGTGAATCTCCTCACAGGAGATCTGGCCATCTAAGAGTTAGCAGCATTTTTATTAGTAGCATACTCTGAATGAGAAAAAACAGAGTTATCTAAAGATTATCTAAAAGTTGGCACTCGTTTTTATTGGTAGTATAATTAGAATGACAAAAAAATAGAGTTTGTGTGTGTGTGTGTGTGTGTATGTATGTATATGTATATGTATATGTATATATTTTTAATCTTGCACCTCATTAGGTTTAGAAGACTGTACTTCCCCACTGATCTTACCTTACAAAAATCTGTCTCTTCTGCCATCAAACAGATAAACTATTACAGTATACAGAAGTCCTTAGAACCATAAATGTATACAAGCAGGGACACTGGCTACCAGATCCTGTGAGGAAACATCAATTTTGCATTACCAACCTTCACATTTGCTTTATGTAAGCTATATTGCTTTTTTTTATTCATGGGTGACCCAACCTTAAAAATACAGAATTATAGCTAAGACAGAAAACTTTCATATCTGTAGTTGTTATTAAAAATGCTTTCATGAAGGAAGCACTAATTACTTCCACGATTCAAAAAACTAAAATCAGAAAAGAAATGATTCTCTCTACCTGAGGTTATGTTGTTGTCTTGACTTGATCACACAAAATTTAACTTCTTTGTTTGTCACAGTGACTGAAATTCAGTTCTGAACATATATCAGGTATCAGCTCGTTGCTTATGCCTCTAGAAATGTAAGTTACTCGAAAATTAAAATGAGAAAAGAAGATAGACCAACGGATCTGTCTTTGGTTTAAATTGCGTGCAGTTTTGAGGTGTTCAAGGTTACGATGGTCTGTTCGCACCTCTACTGCGTGATGAGCTCCTTCCAAATGATGTCGCCAGACCTCGAATGCTACCTTGATTGCTAAAAGTTCCTTGTCCCAAATAGTATATGCGCTCTCTGCCTGTGACAATTTACAAGAGTAGTAAGTGCAGGGACATAATAATCTGGTGTGAGGATCTTTTTGCAAAAGGATTGCCCCAATGGCGACTTCAGAGGCATTTGTTTCCACAAAGAAGGGTTGACTAGGGTCTGGATGTTGAAGAATGGGTTTAGATATGAAAGCTTGTTTGAGTCGTTGAAATGCTCTGTTTTCGGTCTCTCCCCAATGAAACTTGGATCTCTTTTTGAGTAGATCCGTCAAGGGAGCCGTTAGCTTGGCAAACTGCAGAATAAATGTTCTGTAATAATTGGTGAAGCCCAATAGCCTCTGAACATCCTTGGCCTGGCGGGGTGGCTGCCAGGATTGAAGGGCTTCTATTTTGCTAGAGTCCATAGCTAGCTCATGATGAGATATTCGATGGCCCAGGAAATCTACTGTAGATTGAGCAAACTGGCATTTTTCCAATTTTGCATACAATTTGTTTGCCCTGAGACATTGCGGAACTTTTCTTACATGTTGGAAATGTTTTGACAGTGTTGAAGGAAAAATCAAAATATCATCCAAATAAATAATCAGATTCTGATCTAAAAGATCCTTAAACACATCATGCATAAAATGCATGAATATGCCTGGTGCATTAGAAAGCCCAAAAGGCATGATTGTATATTCAAAATGTCCGTATTGGATACAAAAGGCTGTTTTCCACTCATCCCCCTTTTTTATATGGACCAAGTTGTAAGCTCCCTATAAGTCCAAGTTAGTGAATACCCGTGCACCTTTTACTATTTCTAAAAGTTCAGATATCAAGGGTAAAGGATAGCAATTCTTGATGGTTATGTCATTGAGACGGCAATAATCACAGCACAGGTGTAATTCACCTGTAATTCAGTGGAATTTGGTGCTGCTAGGGGGGAGGTAGAAGGTCTAATAAACCCCTTCCTTAGATTTTCATGTAGAAAGTCTCGAAGAGCTGCCCTCTCTGGTTCTGAAAGGGAGTAAATTCTCCCAATTGGAAGCTTTGCCCTGGGTATGAGGTCTATGGTGCAGTCGTATGAATGATGAGGTGTCAGCTGGTCTGCTTCTTTTTCATTGAAAACATCTCCAAAGTCTCAAAGTTGCTGTAGAATCAAGGGGTTACTAGAATGTTCAAGGGTTGCAGCCATGGTTTTGATTAGATGATCCTTGCATAGAGAACTAGAGAAAGATTCTTCAGCAGTTTTCCAGTTGATTCTTGGTTCATGGGCCTTTAACCACTCTAGCCCCAAAACAATGGGAAATTGGGGTATAGCTGCCAGAAAAATTCAATTTGTTCACAGTGATCCCCAATTCTCATAATCAGTTTTGGAGTGGAATGTGACACAGGACCAGAACGTAAGGTTCGCCCATCTATAGTCTCTACTAGTAAGGACGAATGCACTGATTTCTGAAGGATCTTCATTTTGTTGGCAAAACCAATATCCATGAAATTCAAAGTTGCCCCAGAGTCAATCATGGCATGGGTCTGAAAAGTGAAGTTCTGAGGTAGTTGCAAGGTTGCTATTACAGCTACATGACTGGATGAAGACTAGAGGACAGATGCTTTTGACCTGTGGCCATACTAACCCAACCTAACTGTCCCCTTAGGTTGGGTGAGGTCTGTTTTCTGAGTGTGATCTGCCTCTATGCTTGGCATGGCAATTTATGGCTAGCTGTCTGGGACCCTCACAGTACAAGCAAAGTCTCTCTCTGTGGCGATGGTCTTTTTCTGTGGGTGAGAGTTTTCATTTGGCCCCACCCAGTTGCATTGGTTCTTCAGCTGGAGGAAGATGCCTGCTATGAGGAGACGGGTTGGTACTGACTTCTGCCCTCTGATGAGCCTTGCGCTGCTGCAAACATCCATCAATTTTCAAGCACAAATGCATCAGCGCTTGTAACATGGGTGGACAATCAGTGCGTGCAAGCTCATCTAGGATTTCTGCTGCTAGACCTTGCTGAAATTGATCTATCAATGCTTCTTCATTCCAAAGGAGATCCTGGGAGATTACACAAAAGTCACTGATGTACTCTGCAACAGGCCTTTTTCCTTGTTTCAATTCTCACAGGTGCCTGCTGGCTGTTTGAATTTTTACTGGGTCCTCATACATTGATCTCAGTTGTTGGCAAAATCCATCGAAGTTGTCAAGCAAGGGCTTTTGCTGTATGATGATAGGTGATGCCCATTGTGCAGCTGAACCTGTAAGAAGACTAATGACGTACCCGACCTTGTGTCAGTCTGAGGGAAATTCCTCAGAGCGAAGTTTTAAATATAGTTGACATTGAGCTAGGAAAGTTGGATTTTTTTTTCAAAGTTTCATCAAATTTCTCTGGAATCATGATAGGGCATTTTGCGCATTGAGCTGTGGCTACAGGAACAGCAGGTGGTTGATTCTGAAGCTGGTTTACTTGGGCAGTCAATAAGGCAACTTGTTGCACTAGCTGTGCACCGTCCACTGCAACCTGATCCATCTGGCCGGGGACAATCTGTTCTGTTTGGAGTATGACCACCAGAACTTTATAGAAATAGTTTTATTTATAAAAACTATTTACAAGTATAAGTCCATTAATACAATTGAATAGTACTGGATCAACTGGATGAACTTGGAAAATAGGCAGCTATGCGGTAGCACAACTAGGTTTAGCAGCAAGTAACACAATAGTTCTGGATCAAGGATGCCAGGTACATGGGTTGGCTAAGAGACTCAGGTTCAGTTCTGGAATTACTGGGAGCGATGCTGATGAAGCTGGATTGGTTTCTCTGGAACGCTGAACTGGAACTGCGAGGTAGACTGGACCAATTCCTCTATGACACTGGACTGGAGTTTCAAGGCAAACTAGACTGGTCCCTCTAGGACACTGGACTGGAACTACAGGGTAGACTGGACTGGTTCCTCTGGAACACTGGACTGGAACTGCAAGGCAGACTGGACTGGAACCTCTGGGACACTGGACTGGAACTGCAAGGTAGATTGGACTGGTTCCTCTGGACTGGAACCTCTGGGACACTGGACTGGAACTGCAAGGCAGACTGGACTGGAACCTCTGGGACACTGGACTGGAACTGCAAGGCAGACTGGACTGGAACCGCAAGGAACGGAATGGGAGTTGCAAGGCAGACTAAACTACTATCACTAGGCAGGACTGCCTGTGAGCCAGGCAGGGCAGGGTACGATAAACTAGGAAGCCCCCCAATGACGAAACGTGGTGACTCGAGACCGATGCGATGAGCCACACAAGGATGAGCAAGGTACTTATCTGTGGCTGTGGAGCGTTGCTTTGACGAGGCTGGCAAATGCAGTGAAGCCAAAAACACCAGCTGACAATCGCCCGGAACAACTGAAGCTCTCCCGCTGGGGTTTTCTGAAAAACTACGAGCTAAAGTTCTGACTCCTATTGATGCTGACGCGAGCTGAGCTTCTTTTGCAGCTGGGGTCAATTCTGAAATGAGTTGAAGATCCGGCTCCGATTCTTCAGCGGTGACAAGACAAGGCTTCTCTGACAATTCTGGCTGGGCTTCTCCTGAAGACGCTGTTTGGTCTATAGAACGGTTGTCCCTGGCGACTGGGTGCTTGCTTTTTCACCCTTTTATCTTGCTTTCAGCACGCCTTCTCTTCTCAGGAGCCAATCGGAGCTCCCGCTGTTTGGCGCACTTTTCTGCCCGCCTTTCCCTCGCGCTGATTGGTGCTGAACAAGAAAGTGAGTCTGGAGCACCAATCAGCTTCTCAAGATTTTCCCATGCTGCCAGGTCATCTCCAGGTTCGTTACTCTGCACCTGCTCCTCTGGCGTCTCTGAGTCTGGCACCTGTCCATCAAGAGTCCATTTAGCTCTGTCATTGTGTTTGGCAAATTATGCCTGTGAGATGTTTTCCTCTAGCAAGAAATCTGATTTATGGGGGGGGGGGGGAGATTAAACTTATCCCTTATACTTTCCCCCCAAATCTCAACATTTAACTCCATCAATTGCCATCACTTTATAACAAGCACACCACCATTATTCCTTACAAGCACTGTGCCAATCTCCTCAATGAATGTCTAAAACCTGTCATGGGTTTTCGGCTGGAAGTGGGACTTCGATGCGCTGACCCATCAGCACTTCACAGCCTCCTGACCACAAAGAATAGTGGGTTGTTGATAGAGAAACAGGCCCTTTCTCTACATTTCCTCTTTATCTCTCACTCTGCCTGCTGTCTGTTGTGAGACTGCTAATTTCAGGGCTTCCGTTCTGCCTTTGTCTTCCCAGCCTACTTCCTTGGACTTGTTCTCCAGAGTAATGGCTATTATCTCAGCAAATTTAGTCACATTCTGTCCAAAAACAAAAATGGATGGATGTGCGGGGAGGGTGTGTGTGTGTTAAAGGAACGTAAAACATCTTAACTGATGCTGATGAAATTCAGCACATTTCCTACACTCATAACGAACTCTTTCTCTGTAAATCCTAATCAAATTTGCTTATACGGTACATTTCACCACAGTCACCTGACAGACAAGAAAAGTACAACTACTTGCATTTTTCCATGCTAGAGAAGAAGAGGATGAAGCTGTGTTTTGCTGTATTTTGCTCTGAATCCTGAGATTGAGTTGAATCTATTTACCTCTGTGGTGACCAACTAGATTGCACCATTTACAAAGATCTGGCCTGAAGCTTAATCCCTAATTATTATTTTGTTTAGGGTTAGGATGGTATAATTAGGAGCAGACAAAGCACTAAAAGTTTACTTTGTGCCAGCGTGTTATTCTTACAGATCCATTTCACAATGGTGTCTCAGAAACTGGTCCAGACAATAACTGCAGAGAATCCTTCCTTGCTGAATGCTTTTAGAGCAGAAAAGTACTTTTTAAAAAGTCCTATACATTTTAATCTAGGCTGCTTGTTGTCTTACACATCTAGATAAAACTTGGCACAATCTGTTCGGCATCTGTTTGGCTGCAGTTTGTTCATATCCATTTTAGCACGCAAACTGAGAGTATACTTGCTAATCATAGCCACAGCCAGATTAAGTAATTTCTGGAATTTAGGATTCAACTGTCTCTGCACATGGTTTAACAGTAAGCAATGGACCACCCGCATAAAATAGATATATTACCCAATTTTTTTAAAAAACCAGGGTGTTCTGTTAGAGCATTTGTACTTGCTACTTCAAAAGAACTTCACGCCCGATATGCATAGTAGCACAAGAGGATCTACTACTTTGAGGAACTATTCCCTATTAAAGAACAACAAAATAGGGATGAACACCATATAATTTTGAATAGCGCTACTGCAATCTCGTTCTGTTGCAGTAAAGATACCATGGTGGTTGATGTAGCATTTGGAAAACAGCTCATTTTAAATCTGCCTCTGGACAATATTTGGAACAACCACAGTTGTTTCCACACTTAGAAGGAAAAGCATTTCAGATTGTCCACTGTTTCTTCATCTGAAATGGGATTACTCATCCTTTCTAATTCAAAGGAAAATTAATTAATTAATTAGTATTCATTAATGAATAAATTAATGAATCAGACAGAGTCCCCAGGTTGGGGGAGATGGGCAGTGATACACATTTAAATAATAAATAAATAAAAATATCCAAAATAAATAAAATTTGTATGGTTCAGCCACATTTCAGGAAATGAATGGGAACTGAGAGGTGAAATTTAAAACATAACCATTTTATCGTTTGATGTTTTTTGAATATGCAGTTTGGAATAGGTGGTGCGAAAGTTACAGAGAATTCTGAAACCCATGTCATTAAAATCAACTGTGTACCCAGCTACCTTCCGAACTCTTGAATTGTCCTGATGTTAATGTCGGAAAGACTTAAGGCAAAAGGAGAAGGGGACAGCAGAGGATGAGATGGTTAGATTAGCATCACCGATGTAATGAACATGAATTTGAGTAAACTCCGAGAGACAGTGGAGGACAGGAAGGCCTGGCGTGCTATGGTCCATGAGGTCACGAAGAGTCGGACACGACTAAACGACTGAACAACAACAACAACAACAAGCATACTGCTTAAACAAAAAGGGAGAGATTTCCTGTATTAAAAATTCAGATGATCATGGAAAAGAATCCAGGGTGATTGGAGTGTGAAGTTACTCTGTGCTATACTGCACTTTTGCAGAACACAGTGCTGCTTCTCCAACAAGACAGCTGATTAAAAAGAAAACGCAAGATTAATAGTGCTAACTCTAATCTAGCTTGCTTGCTTATTTATTAATTTATTGGTTCAATTTATTTGGCCACCCCACTCAAGTTAATGACTCTGGATGCCTAACAATGTTAAAAATATTAAAAAACAGGAAAAAACAGATATAAAACAGCAGACAGGGTAAAAACAGATCCATCCATAACAATGCACAGGCTCAACCCACCTCCGGACCCACAGGCCTTTAAGGCTTTACAGAAGGCAGACAGGGTTGGGGTCAATCTGATGTCTGGGGTTATGAGGTTCCAAAGGGTGGGCACCACGACAGAAAAGGCTCATTTCCTGGCCCCACTAGAGGACACTTCTTAATAGATGGAACTCAGAACATGCCTCTTCTGCTGGATCTAATGGGATAGGTAGACATCCCATTAGATTTGAGGTGGTCCCTCAAATAATCAGAAATAAGCTCCACTGAGTTCAATGTAACTTCCTTCCAGATAAATCAAGTCAAGCAATGACATGTTAACTTGTAGATGTTCCTGGAATCCTTGCTCATAGGGCCAAATGTGAGTCATGATGGAAGTTGTTGTCCATGATGGAAGTTGTTGTGAACCTTGAATGGGTCACAAGTAGCCCATTCCTGATTAGGCTGACCATACGTCCCATTTTGAACGGGACAGTCCGTTTTTTTTAACAATTCCCGACCGTCCCGTCGTTTTAAGAAAAATATCCATTTTGTCCCATTTTTTAAAGTTCCCGTGGCGAAGTGTGCACGCCCGCACACGCCCGCGCACGCCCGCGAGCCCACTTTGTCCGGCGAGCCATGGGTAGGTTAGGGTCCCGTTTTTCTCTCAAGGTAATATGGTCAGCCTATTCCTGATGCATAGTATAATGCCACATTAATGTCTAGTATTCATGCTCATTGCATAGACAAGCAATACAATATAACATTGGTGGGTATCATATATCAAACTCCTTGCCAATTTTCCAGCTACAGTATAATTGGGGGTGTGGAGGGGGGAGGAAGGGAGATTTCTGCCTGAACAAGGAACCATGCATTCATATCCATCTTTTATTTCTTGTTTGGCAGATCTGCATGCAAGTTCTGGTTGCCATTGGGGTGGCTCGCCATATGGAGGAGCTGCCCAAAGATCCAAAATGCCTGTTTGAAACCTGACAACTGAAATGGTTTTTACCAACTAACATGCAGGTTAGAAATTATAGATAAAATAAAATAAAATAAAATAAAATAAAATAAAATAAAATAAAATAAAATAAAATAAAATAAACTAAAATAATAAAATAAAATAAAATAAAATAAAATAAAATAAAATAAAATAAAATAAAATAAAATAAAATAAAATAAAATAAAATAAAATAAAATAAAATAAAATAAAATAAAAACAGCACTTTCTTTGAATTGCTGAGTCCCTGCAGTGCAGGTTCTAGAAACAAGTCCTGGCATTGCAAGGAAAATGTATGGAGCCAGAGAGTCTCCATGCTGACTACTTTTTCTGTATTTTCTTAGGTTTTGCTAAACAGCCACAAGGTTGTTTTTATTTGTTCTTCCTTGGAGCTTTCAGTACTTTACATTTTAGATTAGAGCAACAGCATGGATCTTCAGTATAATAATGGCTTACATGGCATGCAAGAAGTGTTAATGTGGCTTAGCAATTTCTTCTTTGTTTCTAAGCCATAGGTTACAATATAACAAAAACACCAATTTTTGTGACTGGTTTTGGGTAAGATTGGCTAGGCAGCAGGTACCCTTACATAATGGTATTGCAAAAGTAATGATGATAAGAGGCTTCAAATTCTAGTTAGGTTATTTATATTAAATTCATTAGTAGCAGCAAGAAAAGAATTAGCAAGATATTGGAAATCTGCTATTGTACCCCATGCAAAATTATGACGGATTAAAGTATTGGAAATTGTTGAACCTAATACATTTAATAAATATTATTAAAAGAAGAAATGGATTATCTTCCCCGGGTCTGAGTGTAGAAAAACAGACACCATTAATGAACTGCTGGAACATTTATTCTAAACTTATAATAGATAGAGACTTTTTTTATAATCCACTTATTAATTCATATTCTGATTGTATTTATTAAAATATGTTAATGTACTTAAATAAAGTAAAAAATATAAAAGGAAAGGAATTGGTGTAGACTAGCCAAAGTTGTTCATTTAATGAGATTTAGCACTCGGGTTTAGCCAATTTACTGAGTATATACAGTACTTGCATATAACTTCAAGTGAAAGATATAACATCAGTATTCTGAACACGTTTCCAAGCAAACTGATCTGGAAAGTAAGTCACACAGATTCTCTTTAAGTACGTGAATATGCCCGGCATGTGGTCTTGCCTTGGCTGTCCTCCCTAAAGTTGTGTCTGGGGAAGAGGCAGGGGCATCTATGGGGGGTGTTAAGAAAAGTCAAGCTATATTGGCTGATAGAACAACTGAAGTCCCGCCCCTTTTTTACATCTGCTGCATTGTGGTGAATATGAAAAAGGGGCGGGGCTTCGATCACACAGTCCCGGCTTCCCTGCCTTTTTTGACCATCCCTGCGGCCATCCCTGAAAATAGACATGAAATTGTTTTTATCCCCTTTGGGAAAAAGAGAAGTGGCTGATCCTATGTAATTTTCCAGTTAATAATTTCCATTTTCTTCATGGCTTCTTCAGGGCCTTTTGCTTCTCTCATATATTTTATTGTCTTTTCCGTCCCTCCAACCATTCGGTATGAGGGGTTGCCGAGGAACTGTAGTACGATATATATTGAACAAAGTTTAAAAAAAAAAAGCACTACTCTATTGAGGCCTGATTAAGTTCCATT
This sequence comes from Charina bottae, assembly GCA_023362775.1. Classification (NCBI taxonomy): domain Eukaryota; kingdom Metazoa; phylum Chordata; class Lepidosauria; order Squamata; family Charinaidae; genus Charina; species Charina bottae. The sequence continues at coordinate 187,536,690 of JALMGJ010000002.1, read as the reverse complement.
TTAAATTTACATAATAGAGCATCCAGGGCTTCCATATGGAGAAGTGATAGTTGCTAGCAGTGTCACCTTATTACAGTTACTGTATAATAATAGTCTTCTTCCAAACATGGCCTTTATATTTCTGCTATTATCTGTTATGTCTTTTGTGCCAATGACATGTGAGCAGACGGCTGCTCCATCTGTTCAAGAGGAAAATACAGATGCACTGAATTTATTTGTACTTATTTGAATTTTATAATAACCTTACATTAAATATAGCACTTGGGAAAGCAAAATGGCCAACACGGTTAAAGAGGTCGACACAATGCACGCGTGCCATTTTAGAGGAAGCATTATCCCTTAAGAGCCCCCACTTTCTCTTCCAAGATGCAAATATCTCAAAGTATGCAGGTGAGGCTTGGATATACAGTCAGCAGGCTGAGGTAGCACAGGTCTTGCTGGACTAAGGCTGCTTGAGGGAGAAAGTTTCCAACTGTGTTTTGCTTGGTGTGCATGTTTTTTTCTCCTACAAGCATTTTATATCAGGGAGCACTAAAACGTTCAATTCCTCCTCGTTGCCATTTGAAGTGGTGCAGTCCAGCCTGACTGAAACACATGATTCTCCTTTTCAGATGTTATACCAATAACCACAACTGAATCAAGTTTATCGGAAAACAAAACATTGGTATTTGTGGCAACTGCCCCCATGTCAGTATTCCTGAGTGCTACAAATTTATTGAGCACTGCCTTGTATGCGGTTCAGTCAGGAGCATCCACAGGGGGTTGTCGCAATCTGCAAGACGGTGAGCATGGGTCACAACAGAAGCCCTGCCCCTTTTGTACATGCATACAAAAGGCACAGGGTTTTGAGCATGACGCTCGGCCTACCACAGATTGTGACGCACGCCTCATGACACCCTGAGCTCATTTTACAAGCGAAGCTTCTTTTGAAAATCCCAATTCAAAGCTGTCATGCCCTGTGCTTGTTAAGTGCGTTTTAAAAAGTCAGACATGTAGCTTTCATGCAGTTCATATCCTGGGTTATTAGTGGCTTTATTCTGACATCTATCAAAACTTGATAAGGCCAGAAATCAGAATAGAACAGAGTGCAGATAGCTGCAGAAGGTTCAGGATCTAATTGTTCATGTTTCCTTCACTGGTTGAATTAACACGAGTAAGCAAATAGTTCATGCAATTTCACTTATTATACATTTCAGGGTAAATTTAGCTAACTCATGGTTGTTTCCCATGAAATAGAGCATCATTATTACACCATTGCATCAGCAAACCTGGCAAATTTTGGCAAAACAGGTAATAATGCAAAAAAATAAAGTGTACACAACCCACATACATAATGGGGAAATACACTCCAAAATGCTTGCTTGTTTTGTGATTTGGTTGTTATTTATCATTCTGATTTTTATATTGCCTTTATGATGATAAGGCACCAAAGCAGTGCACAATCCATAATAAATTAGATTTAACACAATTGTTTGCAATAAGGAAGTCAGTGGCTAAAATTATAGCCCTGAAAATGTACATGATGGGGAATTCACCAAGTTTCCACCAAGTGAGCAGTTTTCTCACACTGGCTGACAATATAAGGTAAACTCAAGTCAGTTAAAAACAATACTGTTTCATAGAGAGCCAGTTTGGTCTAGTGGTTAAGGCTCCGGGCTAGAAACCAGGAGAGTGAGAGTTCTAGTCCCGCCTTAGGCACAAAAGCCAGTTGGGTGACCTTGGGCCAGTCAATCTCTCTCAGCCCAACTCACCTCACTGGGTTGTTGTTGTGGAGAAAATAGGAGGAGGAAGGAGTACTTGGTATGTTCGCCACCTTGAGTTATTTATAAAAATAATAAAGGTGGGATAGAAATTAAAAATAGATAGATAGATAGATGATAGATAGATAGATAGATAGATAGATAGATAGATAGATAGCATCACAGAATGTACTGTTGGAAGGACGTTGATCACCATCTAGTCCAATCTCCTGCCTAGTACAGGAATTCACTACTACAGCATCACTGACCAAAATCCATCCAGCCTCACTGAGGCACCTTTAATGAAGAAGAGTCCACCACCACCTCAGACCACCTCAGGCAGTCTGTTCATCAGCTGTTATTGCTAGGACATGTTTTCCCCAATGACCGATCAAAATCTTCTTCCTTGTACTTTCAACCCATTTTTTTCTTGTCCTGTCTTCTGGAACATCTCTGCACAATTCTGACATGTCTTCTACTTGACAATTCTTTGGATACTTGAAAACAGCTATTACACCTCCCCACAGTCTTCTTTCTCCATGATAAATATACTTTTCCATCCAAGATTTGCTATATTTGATGTAGCAGTTCATTCATTGCAGATCCAGATTGGTCTACTAGTCTTTGTTCTTTTTGTGAAGATTAGGGAGTAGGCACTTCTCACATTGTGGGATCTGCTCAACTGTCTGAATGCTCAGGAGATTATCTGCATGGCCTGGAAGGAGTGAAGTCTGTTGAAGACTTTAGGACAAAGCAACTTAAAAATGTAAAACCTGAATATTCCCTAATTTTGCCTTGGGAAATGTAAATAGCAATAATTTCTCTCAAAATCATAATAATAGTCAAGTGAACTATGAAATTATCCTTCATCATAAGAAAAGTTAAAATATTAACTTGAATGCAACTTTACATTTTAAGCCAGGTTGGTTTGTATTAACAATTCTTAACTACCATGGAGGGTTGTTGATATATTTTAATCTCCTGTTAGATGGTTTTATTCAGCAGCAATAGTTTTAAAAAGGGAGTGTTAATGGAGACTCGCATATCAAAGGAATAAGAAAGTGATAGAAATACAAAACAATATGATTTTCGAAAAGTATTGCTTAAAGGAATTCTATTGGAGGCACTTACAGCATATACAGAGATCAGTTTTATGACTGCAGAGATCTCGCTTTGGATCTCAGGCACAATAATCAGTTGCTCATGTGACCAAAGCAAAACAGCAGCTCCTTTAAATATACATTTATAGAGTAACAAAAATAATACTAAATCACACTCCTAGAGTGGCAGATGAAAGAGGAAATGCTTCCAGCCAATATGTTTACTGAAAACTGTTTTTCTTTGTTTCTATTCCTAGACTGTGCCCAAATCCAGTAAGCACAATCTGTTTCATTGTGGAAAGCTTTATTTCAACCCCATTTATATTTAGGGAGGAAATGGATCTCAAGGATAGATCAGATAAATTCATTTACCAGTGAATCAGTCCCATTGCATGCCCTGGAAATGTGAGTTTAAGATCACACTATAATCCCCTGACAGGGAAATTTCAGGAGTATCAACACGTGATTTATGTTCCGAGTATCTTTTTAAGAGAAAGAGATAATAAATAGTCAGAAGGAAGTGAAAAAAATTCTATAGCTAATTCCTCTGAGATTGTCCATATTAACATAAGTGGATTCCAACCAGGCAGATGAAAATATAATCATATACTAAAGGCAAGTTGCAACTAGTGACAGGTTAATTGCAGATTGCTCAGTCTGAACATTTAGTCAAGCCATCTTGGTTTCAGCAAAGAAAGCAGATTAAAACTCAGAGAACATTATTCCTGTAGTAATTTCAGCAATTTTTAACAATATATATAGAGAGACAGGTCAGACAATTCATCAAAGCACCTTGACACAAAGTAGAATATACCTAGTAGGAGGTCAGCAAAGTATCTCATGTAACCATTACTCCTACCATCATTCTACCTGTAAGTTGCAGAATAGATGTAGACAAACTTTTGAACAGTTGAAGATTGCACAGTTTTTTATAACACATTTGTAGTAGCCATGGGCTGCACGTGACATGCTGGTACAATGATAACCCAGAGGAGGCAGAGGCAGAACTTTTGGGTTTTTATTTTTATTTTTCATTTTGGGAGGCTTAAGAATTAAATGCAAGATGTGAGACTTCCGGTGGGGACAATGGCGGCTTGAGCTGGTTTTTTCCGCTGTCTGCGGACTGACCTGTCAGAGCGGCGTTTTTTCTTGGGCTCAGGCAGGCTTCCTTGGAGCCCAGAAGCATTCTCCGGATTAAGGAGAACCCCAGGAATCACCCCATGTGTTCTCCGGATGGCTGGTCACAGCCAGAAGACCGCAAAACGACGTTTCACGATTGACTGGTAAGCGATCAGCTGGGAGGCGGGGCCGTCATCTTCCCGAGCCGCTCTGAAGCCATAACGGACCTTAAAGCTGCCCACCCCAGCTGTGGAATTTAGAAACAAAAAGAGGGGCTGCCTTAATGAGCGGTGCTGTACTCACACAAGGGCCAAAGCACTTCTTCCAGAATATTTCCAAAATGAATCCAGCCTTCCTTGGTGTGTTATTGTTTTACAAAGTACAAGAAGAGTTTCTAGTATAAATTTGAACAGAAGGGAGAAAATGGAAGGGAAAGGAAATGGAAGGTTTTTATTATTTCACTTCTGTGCTTAGACCTAGTTACAACTGTAATAATTCATTCCCAAGAAAAACAAAAATGGTTTTAAGAAGCCATTGAGATATATGGCTATAAGTGCAAACTCCACTCTTACGGAGTCCTTGGTGTATAAGTGAACTTATTTTTTAGTCTTCTAGGATGGATGAATGAGAGCCAAATGCATGCAGATGCATGTATGCACACACACATTCATGAAGATATTCCCCCATTGGACTCACTAGCCATTGCAGTAGGAAGTTTCCTTCCCCACAGCATATCCAGATGTGTTCCTGTAAGTGTTTTAATCCAATTTCCAATTTAATCCAATTGTATCACCAATTTGATACAAATATCAAAAAATACATTTCTATGCCTTTTGAGCCAAGAACAGTGTTGGTTGATCTGCAAACTGAAGAATTGGGTACAAAAGTTTCATTCCGATCTACGCATTAACCAAAGATGTTTGCCTGGTGGTCAAATCAGTTTGGAGTGGAAGTCACGAAGATGGAGTTGCTCAAACAATCCAAAGCTAGGTATGAGAAGAATTCCATTATGGGATGTGTGTGTTATGCTGGCAGCACATTTAAGGTGCACTTTTAAGAGGCTTCTTTTCTGGCTCCTACAGGAATGGCTACATGACCAAGGCCACCTTATATACTTTTTAATAAATAACTACAACTCCTGTCCACCCTTAGATCCAATCTGGTCATTTTTTCTATAGCTTTTTATTGAGATGAGATGATGAGATGAGATGATGAGATGAGATGAGATGAGATGAGATGAGATGAGATGAGATGAGATGAGATGAGATGAGATGAGATGAGATGATGAGATGAGATGAGATGAGATGAGATGAGATGAGATGAGATGAGATGAGATGAGATGAGATGAGATGATGAGAGGAGAGGAGAGGAGAGGAGAGGAGAGGAGAGGAGAGGAGAGGAGAGGAGAGGAGAGGAGAGGAGAGAAGAGAAGAGAAGAGAAGAGAAGAGAAGAGAAGAGAAGAGAAGAGAAGAGAAGAGAAGAGAAGAGAAGAGCTTGTGAAAAGCTGCCCAGAAATAGGTAAATGAGCTGACTCATCTGGCCTACTAATCCATCCCACAGATCTGAACAACTATGAAAGACTGGAAAAGTTTCACACTTACTATATGTGTATGTTTTCTTTGAGGCTGTTTTCCAAGGAGTTTACATTAATGTATAGAGGATTATCCCCCTTTATCTGTATTATAGCCATACGAGATATGTTAGACTAAAAGAGAATATATTGGCCAAAGCTACCTGCTTAACTTCATAGTTCACAATGGATGTTGAATTTCTGTCCTACCCGATCTGTATCTCAGATCATCCACTACTCCACAACAGCTTCCCTACAGATGTAATCTAATTAGATTTTTATCTTAGGTTTCAGCAGGACAGATGTAGATATAATCAGCTGATATAACTTGCCGAAACCCAGGGCTCTGTGTCTGCTTCTCCTTTTTCTTTTTTTTTAATAAATAGATCAGCCCAAAATAATATGGAAGCAGCAGGAACCACAGCTGTAGGCTGCTAGAGGCAAACATCTAATTTGCACCTGTTCAATGAGATTTGTTTGCTGAATATATCACCAACTAATGCTGTCTTCCATAATGGTTTTGATTTTGAGGTTTTCCAGGTTGACCTGGGGGGAATGGAGATATCGGAGGGATTAACCAATGGATATTGCGCTGCCTTTATAAATTGGTTGCGAAACGTCACCTTAGAAGACTAATGGAGATGTTTGAACTTATCAGTCAAGGGCACTAAGCTTTCATTATATGAAATGCAATTTATAAAATCACCTTACACGCAAGCATCCATAGTTGGGCTAGGACATGTGGAGACAAATGTTCAAGCACATACTAGGTTCTCAAGCCACTTAGGATCTTATAAATGGACACAAAACTTTGAACTGGGCTCAGAAGGGAATAGGCAACCAGAACAAATCACAGATAATAGGAATACGATGCAATATTTTTGCATGCAACTGGCAGCATTCTGCACTAGCTGAAGGATTCAGACCGTCCTCAAGCTAATCCAGAAGATTTGCAGCTGGTGGTATTAGCAGGAGTTGGATGGAGGCACTCCTTACATTGTGTTGTGTGATCTGAAGATCAAGGGTGAGTGAAACCCTGTCTAGTACAAAGAGACAATATACAGTAACTGAGATATGCAATGTCCAACTGTGACCATCCAGGATATGGAGGATCTGCACTTCCAACCTTTGAATGTAGAACAGGCTCTTTGTTAGAGGTAGATAACAACAAAAAACATTGCCATAAATCACACAAGCAATAGCAGCTTGTTATCAGAGGTATATGTGCTGCCACTGCTGCCACTGCTTGTGTGATTCATGGCAATTACTAAACTTGAACTTGGAGAGATGAGAATCCAAGCCTAATGGCTGTCCTTCTAGAGAAAAACTCATCCCCTTTCCAGAACTTTCCTTTTCTCCCCTTAAGAACAAGAAAAGTTTGGATATTTGGTAATCTGGCACATAGATAAAACCATTCCCCAGGCTACATCAAAGACTAAATCAACTCCATTCCCAATTTCAGTACATTTATTATGGAATCCAGCACAGACAAATTAAAAATGGTAAGATGTAGTGTAAAATAAAATGAAACCCAACCTTTATTAACTAAAACTTATCAGACTTAGCTACCAAGAGGCTTCATTTTGATTAAACTTAAAAGGTAATTCCTTGAGACTCCAGAGCAGGATCTGGCCTTTATTATCTGCCAGTCGCTGGAAGACAAAGGAGGTGCATTCAGGAAGTAGGAAATTCAGACTGAGTGACCAATCGTTTGGGTGACCCAATTAGATGCCTTCCAGGTAATTCCTATCTACAAGATCTATTTAAATACAGGTAGCCCTCACTTACTGACTACAACTGGGACTGGCAAGTCCATCGCTAAGCGACACAGTCATAAAGTGAAACATCATGTGACCGCACCCAACTTACAGCCAGTTCCAGCTGCAGTCATTAAGTAAATTACCCACGTTCATTAAAAAGTTGCCATAAATCACACAATTAAGCATAATCAGACATAATAAAGCACAATTAAACATAAATCATTAAGTGCAATGTCACATGACCACGACTTGCGACTTCCTGCTGACTTCCCCTTTGACTTTGCTTGTCAGAAGTCAGCTGTGAAGGTCGCAAATGGCGATCACATGACCATGGGATGCTGCCACCATCATGAATGCATGCCAGTTGCCAAGCACCTGAATTGCAATTATGTGACCACGGGGACCCTGCGACAACCTCAAGTTTGAGGATCGGTCATAAATCTCCTTTTTCAGTGCCAGTGCAGGGCTACCAGACTTTGGCTGCAAAAATCCAGACGGCCACTAGATGGCACCAAATAGTGTGTTCAGTATCTCTTTGCTGCTGTCTAGTGATAATCAAGTTTAGTTCAACCCAGATAAGCAAGTGGGGAAGAGAGATTGGATCAGCTCTTCAAGTAAGTCCAGGAAACTTCAGGGTAGGTCTATCTCCACTGGACTGTAATTAATAAAAGTCAATGACAATCATTTACTTTTACTGTGTATATATGCAATAGAAAATAATAAAATCAATATGACCACCATGCCTTTTTCCACATTTTTTAAAAAATTTAATTTTGTTGACAACAGCATCCAGGTTAGATGGAAAATTTCAGGGGGCAGATAGTGAACGAACAAGGGTAGGTCAAGTTTACTTTTCCTATGAGTCAAGCTCAACTATTGAGATCTTTATGGGCATATTCATGTAGCTTTCTTTGCATCGATACAGAGATGATTTGCTATTGCCTTCTTCTGGGATGTTTACAGCCCTGTTTTTTACTTGGTCTGCCATCCAAGCATTGGCTGGTGCTGCCACCTAGCTGGGCAGACAATGGCAGCCAGTCCTGTACAGGTAGTCCTCAAAGTTACGATGGCACTGAACGAGGGTACTTATGACCGGTCTTCGAAGTTCCGGCCATCCCAGCACCCCCACGGTCACATGATCATGATCTGGGCACTTGGCAACCGGCTTGCGCTTATGACAGTTGCAGCATCCCATGGTCACGTGATCATTATTTCTGACTTTCCCTGCTGGCTTACCACAGGCAAAGTCACCTGCCCCTCATGCACCCTCACACACCCTCCCTCCACCCTGCAGCAGCCACCCCAATCCCCGCTGCGCTCATGCTGCACTGCACCAGTGCCTTGCACACCCTCATGTGATTGCCATTTTCGACTTTCCCTGCCAGCTTCCCACAAGCAAAGTCATCTGCCCCTTGCATGCCCTCCCCCACCTGGCAGCAGCCATATATGTACCTGCCTGCCAGGCTGCTTGTGAGCTGCCGGGGACTTACAACTCCTGCCAGCTTCTCCAAAGACTTTGCTTGCTGGAAGCTGGAAGGAAGTTGCAAGGAGATCCTCAGTTAACGACCCACAAACCTCGCTTAACGACAGCAGTGGGGACTGCCGGGATTGCATTGCTAAGCGTTGCAGTCATGTGACATCACGCTTTACAACCACATTGCTTAGCGATGGAAATTCTGGTCCCAGCTGCTGTCATAACCCAAGGACTACCTGTATAAACTGTTGCTCCTCAACTCAAAAACACCTTCTAATAAACACCTTCTAGCAATACAATCTCCAGCAAAGGAGATCGTTACCTTGTTGTGGTGCTGGAGCTTGAGCACCTCAATGACACCATGAGCTAAACCGTGAAGGGACACCCAAGACGGGAAGGTCGTGGCAGAGAGGTCAGACTAAATACGATCCCTGGGGAAGGTAACGGCAACCCACCCCAGTATTCTTACCGTGAAAACTAAAGGAGGGGAGGAACAGAGGATAAGTTTGACTAACCCCAGATGTGATGACGCAGCTAGCTCAAAGCCGAAAGGACGGCTAGCGGCTGACGGTGCTGGTGGTGAACGACGAATCCGATGTTCTAAAGATCAACACACCACAGGAACCTGGAATGTAAGGTCTATGAGCCAGGGCAAATTGGATGTGGTTATTGGTGAGATGTCAAGATTAAATATAGACATTTTAGGTGTCAGTGAACTGAAATGGACTGGAATGGGCCAATTCACATCAGATGACCACCAGATCTACTACTGTGGACAAAAGGAAATCCAGAGACGGCATGAGGAAAGTCACAAACCCTATTCAGATGTGACGGAGTGCATTAGATGAGGAACAGCAAAATTAAGCATGCTAATTCACCTACTACCCCACTATACCTTGAAAGATGAACACTTAGAATGGGAAGGTCCATCACACAATTCGGAACCCCAAACATACTAGATTCTAAGATGACAATCTGTCTACCTGAGCAGAAGAGGCTATTCAACCGAAGAAAAGTAGCAGAGATCAACACAGAAAGCTGCTATAGTATATGTTATCAAAAGCATATTAACATTGCCATAAATAATTGATCATTGGCTTTCCTGTAACAGGGACCCAACTCTGCCATTCAAGTCAGCTGCCTTTCAGGGCATAGTAGCACTACTAGAAGTTTTAGAAAACAGCTGAAAACCTGGTTTACCCTGACACTTGAGTGGACCCCTATTATATCTGGCTTCAAATGTTTTAAAAGTTATTTAATGCTTGAAATGCTTATTTTATTGTTGGCTCTGAGCGCCAAGAGGCAGCAGGGTGGGCTAGACATAGAGAGAGAGAGAGAGAGAGAGAGAGAGAGAGAGAGAGAGAGAGAGAGAGAGAGATTCTAAAAAAACCCTTTCCTTTCATAAAGTAGTCCCTTCCACAAATAACTGATACAGTCTTCAAATATCACTTGGGCACAAATTTACATGTTCACTACTTGCTCCCGCTAGCTATGCATTTGGGAAATTCCCCAAGCCCCAATCTTAGTAAAGCCACAAGTACAAGAGAGCTATGCAAAGCCAGTGAAAGCATTTGGGTTATTAGCATCCCCATCACTGTGTCAGAGGCATATTTCTTCTATTCCTTTATTCTGCACTGTTCCATTGAGCAGCTTTTTGAAATGGCATAAATAATTCCCCTAATTGCATATTTGAGGTTTATGCTGATATATACAGAGTGTGTGTGTGTGTGTGTGTGTGTGTGTGTGTGTGTGTATGTATGTATGTATGTGTGTGTGTGTATGTATATATATATATATATATATATATATATATATATATATATATATATATCTCAGATACAATAAATGCTGTGGTTTGTGCACACTAGAATCATGGCAAGCCTGCCAACCCCAAGGGAAATAATTTTTCTATTGTTATTAATCAGTTCCCACATTACTCCCATGTTCCAAAGGAGCAGAGTAAATAAAAATTTAAATTAATACAGTGTTATAATTTACAACAAGAAATTATATTGTGTACTAGAGGGAAATGTATTTGTACACCATTGACTACAATCAGGTTTGACTGATGGTGGGTCTGTCCTTTGCTTAGAAATCGTTCAGCCAGACAGGCAGACTTAGTTTTATTACTCGAAGTGGAAAGAACAGGCCATGGAAGTCATTGCTCGGCACTGAAGAAAAAGCTCACACTACCTGGCCAAATGCAGGTAAGAAAGGCAAGTTCTGCTGGATTCAACGACTTAGCCAGTTAACCACAGTGGCCAGTCTCTAGGAAGGCCAATTCATTCATTCACAATTGGATTTCTGCTTGTATAATGTGGCTTCCCTTCCTTCATGGCTAGAAGGTGCTATTCTGCCAGTAGATGGACAATTAGCTACAAGCTATTGAAAGGACTTTTGACAAGAGCCTGCGAGGAAGTTCTTTAGGACTCCACAGTTAGAATGCAGCACACAAGAACCTTCTCATAAACTAGTTCAACATTTTTCTTTATTAGTAACAGTTCAGAGATTTAAAAAAAAGGGTTAGTTTCTCTCACAGCCATGTGAGAATAACTATGCAAGCAGCACTCAGCTAAAGCTATAAACCACCACCTCCTTTTGTTTTTCCTTTCTTATTTCAGTAGAGAATGGAATGTAGCAAATTGATTTATGGCCTAATAGCTCTACTATTCAGAGATTAACTATCTCCCTGCCTGCAATAGTAAAGCTCCTGCTACACACTGCTGCAGCATGCCTATCTTAAGCTATTGCTAACTGTGTAGTTATTAAATTCCCCATAGAGTTAATCAGTAGGGGCGTGGTGGCTCAGCGGGTATCCGCAAGTTCGGAGGCTCGAGACCCTAGCCCTGGGTGACGGAGTGAGCTCCCGCACTAGCCCCAGCTCTTGCCAACCTAGCAATTTGAAAGCATGCAAATGCAAGTAGATTAATAGGTACCACTTCGGTGGGTAGGTAACAGCGTTCCGTGTGCATCATGCCGGCCACATGACCGTGGAAGCGTCTTCGGACAGCGCTGGCTCTTCGGCTAACAAACGGAGATGAGCACCAGCCCCAAGAGTCGGACACGACTGCACAAATGTGCTGGGGGGACCTTTACCTTAGAGTTAATCAAGGGTTTCAATTAAAAATGGCAAGTTGTCATGGCCAACAGAACTTTGCTCTTCTCCCTTTCCGGGCATCTGCACCAGGTTGACTGATTACATGGCATGTCATCTTCCTTCCTGCATAGCAACTTCTATCCAGCATATATCTGGTAATTTTGACACTGATAAATCCTGTTTTTTCCTCTTTTTCCTTCTCTGAATCCAACACCAACTACCTACTCTGCCAACTTCTTAGCCCAATCCATCTTTCTCTCCCCCCACATAAGAAACCATCTTTCTATGTGAAGAAAATCTTAACTATTTTCTCCCAGCAATTTCCCGTCCTCAGGTTATCAGTAGCAAATACAGTCTGTATGTCTGGGAGAACATGGATTAAAATGGATTTAACTTCTCCATTTTGTCACAGGTCATTCATAAGAAATGGAGACTCAACTTGCTGTATTTTTTCTGTTGTGTCTCCCTTGACTGACTTTTAGACTGAAAGCTCTTCAGGACAGAGTTTGCTTATGTCACCCTCAATAATACCCCATCTTTCTGGGAAATAAGAACAAAAGAGAGTTCTATCTATGGATTTTCTTCTCTGACCGAGCATCCATTCAGCAAAGCTCACAATCCTCCATTCTGGTCTGAGCATTTAGTCCTAATTTGTTCATTTCCGGGACTGTTACCTTGTTATGGTGATTGTTTAAATATACATGAATGAAATCTCTGGGGTTTTAATCAAATCTTTTGAACGAAATATGTTGCATTTTGTATATGCAAATCCTAGAGACCTGGGCTAAATTGGATATCTTTTAAAAATGAATGTATGTATTCATTCATACACATACATACATTCATGCATACATTAATATATTCCATTTTACAGGGAATGGGGAAAAAGGTGTTAATCACATTATGTCTATAGAATAAATGTTACTAGCATGAACAGTAATAATAGCACCAGGCTAGAAACGGGGAAACCGTGAGTTCTAGTCCCGCCTTAGGCACAAAGCCAGCTGGGTGACCTTGGGCCAGTCACTCTCTCTCAGCCCTAGGAAGGAGGCAATGGCAAACCATTTCTGAAAAATCTTACCAAGAAAACTGCAGGGACTAGTCCAAGCAGTCTCCGAGAATCGGACACGATTGAACAGATTTTAAAAAAAGGGGATAGATACCAGGGATGTCTTTGCAGGTGGCAGCAGCTAGCTGACCTGGTCTAATTTTGAAAAATAACTAAGATCAGCTCTGGTTAGTACTTGGGTGGAGAACTGTCTGAGAATCTCATGACTCTTGGCTGGAAGGAAAAGTAAAAGAAATATTCCAGAAGAGAGCAATGGAAAATCACTTACGAAATACTGCCAAGAAAACTGCAAGGATGCAATCATCAGAAGCTAAGCTTGACCTAAGGACATTTTTACCTTTAGATATTAGAGATATTCATTGACTGGATGAGCTTTAAATCCAGAGCCCAAGCAAACTGCTTCAAAGTCTATCAGGCTTTGTCCAGAGTGAAGCTGGGCTTTCCAAAGCACATTGCCGAGAACTGCTGCTGCCCAAATCTTAGATTTCTGTTGGGGATTTGGAAGAGGGAGATACTGACATCTATTTTCCAAGGTTCTCATAAACAAGCAGTGAGGAATTGGCAGACAGAAGGGGGAGAAAAGAAACTGAGTGGTTTTCTGATTGACAGCTGATCCTAGCTCCAAACCAGGATTCATTTTATCAGGGCTTTTTACTTCCAATTGCAATCTTTTGGGGAAGATTGTTTAGATGTAAGGATTTACCAGTTGTAAACAATAGTAGTACAAAAACAAAGCTTCAGATTATTATTATTATTATTATTACTATTATTATTACTATTATTATTTATTTAATTTATGTGATAAATCCAATAAATAATCCAATAAATAAATAAATATATAAATAAATTTATATGACCGCCCATCTCCCCCAACGGGGAACTCTGGGCGGTTTACAATAAAATAGATTAAATAAAAATATAAATATGAGATTGCTCTCATTGTAATTGTAGATGATGTTGATGCTGATGCTGATGCTGATGCTGATGCTGATGCTGCTGCTGCTGATGATGATGATCATCATCATCTGAATTTATGGACCACCTTTTTTCTAAGAGCTCAAGATTGCACATATACAGTAATGCTCTCTGTGCTGTGCCAGGTTTATCACACAACCCATCAGGTTTATCTCATTATACTGTATCTTACCTTATTCTGTCTTAAAGCATTTTACTGTGGCCTATGCATTGATATGGTCAAATAGACTAATCAATAAAGTATTACTTACTTACTTACTTACACAACCCATCAGATAGGTTGCTCTGAACAAAAGTCACTCAGGCTTTAACCTGGGTCTCCCTAGTCTAACCCCACAGCTTAACCACTCCACAAACTCGGTTCATCCTAACTTCCAAAGTTCTGCAGCTATCTGTCAGGAAATCATGCAAGTTATGTCCCCAGGATCACCTCCACAACCTGTCCTGTTTTCCTAGAACTTGCCCGGAGAACAATAGGGATGGAGGGAACCTTCTTTCCCCACAGAGCTCTTGCTCAAGAGGAATAAACCCCTGAATCTGCCTGACATTAGCAGAGTTCATAGTATCAGAAGGAGCTAATGGATCTGCACATTTAATCTACAAAAAAATCATAAACTTTAAAGGCTCCTTACACACAAAAAATATATGCAGAAATTTGTCTTGAATTTAGTAGGTATCATTCACTCACAAGCAACCGTTTTCCTTACATAATTTATCCAATTTTGTAAAAAGGATGAAGAGGTGGTGGTAGACAAGGAAAAGGACATGGAATTTTTGCCCCAAGGACCTAATTTAGCTAATAAGGCCTCTGCATCAAACTGGAAAAGGCTGTTGAGGCTTCTATGCATCTCCCTTGCATTTTTGCCTTCACTCCAAGATGGTACTGCTTCAGTATACATTTTCCCAGCACTTCTCTCTTATCAGGAATGATTAGAGCAATAGAGTCACTAAGAGATAACACCTCAAGATGTTCCCAGGCCTTGAAGTTCAGTTTTCCAGGGCTTTCCTCCCCCATCAACTTTGTCACCATCCCAGCACAAATCTAGGTTGCATTCATTCAACAGCTCATCTGTGATTTGATCCTTTAGATTCATATACATCTGCTGTACTGATCATTGTTCTGAACACACTTGAAAAATAGTCCTTCTCTTGTATTTTGTAGGGAATCCTCTCCTAAGCACCACTCCTAGAGGCACTGCTAATAACCTAAAATGGCAGTGGCACCTATCAAGCTTTATGAATACAACAAAAGGCCAAGTGAACTCTTAGAAAGCATTCAGAGAACTGAATGAGGACATTCATGTTCACATTTTAGACAGGGAAGATAAGTGGTTTGAAAGAGGGGTCAAGGAATCCATTTATGCCAACTTGGAAAATCCTTCCTTGAATAGAGGTGGGGGCCTCAGGCACAATCTTTCTCCCATCTTTCTCCCGGCTCTGTCTTCTGTGCCTAGGAAGATTAAGACCATTTCACAAGCTCAGCAGCAGCATGGTGATTTTAACGACCCTCCTTTAGATGATAAAAGGACTTAAAAATTACATCTCAATATAACCATGACCTAGCCCCAGGTGCAAGGTCACACAGCCACCCTAGAAACATATTTAAGGATTCCCTTACAAACTTTGCTCAGACTGAAGAAGCCTCTTGGATAAGGAGCGAAACGTTTCCACTGAGAAAATAGAAATCCAGTTGACATGATTCAAGCTACAGACAATTCCACCTGGATGACTGAGAACCTTCATCGACATATTCAGAGAACTGAACATTTCTAATTAATAGCTTTGCTCTGTATGTTCCAAGTTCTTAAAATATGAACCAGAATAAATGACAAAAAAAAAAAAAGACAACTCCTCTGTCCCCCACCCCCTGCTTATTTAGTGTTCATTCAGCACAATAGTTATTCTGGCTTAATTATCTGTTAGGCTCTTTTAATTTGAAACTGCCAGGATACTGCTGCGCCTGCAATTTTGCATGGTCAGTGCTTTTTGGATACTGCATGGCATACAGTTTTCAGAAAACAATGTTACCCTGCAGAACTGGGGATTTTCAATTTGTTAACGGTAAGAGCAAATACATATTTGTGAAATATGCTTTTAGTCACTCACTTGTGCATTCAGAAGGGCATAAAAACATGTAGTTCAGCTCCCAAGAAGGCTATCCTTGTAATCAGGAACCAAGCAGGCATGGAAGGGCTTGAAGAAAGCAAATAGCCTTGACTTCTGGTACGAGGACTAGCTACAACCTGAATTTTGCAGGAATACTAGCAAAGCTTAAAGGTAAAGGTAAAGGTTCCCCCCGCACATTTGTGCAGTCGTGTCCGACTCTAGGGGCCGGTGCTCATCTCCGTTTGTTAGCCGAAGAGCCAGCGTTGTCCGAAGATGCTTCCGCAGTCAAGCTTAGGCTGACCATATTTCCTTGAGGCAAAAATGGGACTTTGGGATGGCAAAACAGGACGGGGTCTTATGTAATATTCCGTATTCATGAAAAAGACAGGGGTCCCCGCCCCCGAGTCCGCACGATTGGCTCCTGCCTGCAAAACCCACCCCCCACCCCGGTCTGCGCAATTGGCTCCCGTCTGCAAATCCTGCCCCTGCCGCGCGCTGATAGGCGGGAGGGCTTCCTCTTCTGGGTTGCCTCCAATCAGCAGCTCCGGCTCGGATCCTCCTTCCATTCCTGCCGGGTTTAAAATACGGGACAAAATTGAGATTTTTATCAAAATGACGGGACGGTTGAAAAATGCTAAAAAAAGGGACTGTCCCATTCAAAACGGGACGTATGGTCAGCCTAGCAAAGCTCCACTTGAAGATACGGATGCATCACAATACAAAATGAACTGTGCCCCCCAGTTCTAATGGAGTTACTCAAAAGCATACCACATTCTGTTCAACAGGATAGACTTCCTAATATTTTTGCTTAGGAATGCATGCTGAATTCAGTAACACTTGGGGGACTTAACTTTCACCTTTGCTTAGAGCATCTTTGAGTCTGGTACGGTGTCCTTGCTCTTTATTTATGCTTTAGACCTTTATAACATATTTTTCAAACCATATTCACCTTAGTTCATTGGGATGTGCTTCCCAATGATCATCCCAGGCCAGAAGAAGCAAGGGGAATAAACACAGCCTGAGACAATCATCACACAGTCTGCAACAGCTAAGAAAAATCATAATGTAATACAGTGGAAACGTAATAAACCAAAGCTATCTTTCAAAAGAAAAAATACACGGTGATGGAAAAAGTGGAGTAGAAAATCCACAACTCTGTGGTAGGTTTGCTATTTATTTTATTGTATACTATAGGGTTTGGGGGGGGTTTTTTGAAAAAAGATTCAGCTTCTCAGTTATATTCCCTAATGCATTAGAAAAGTAATCGAATGAGTAAAATATAAATGCAAAGATAAAATATAAGTACAAAGTCAACCACTACCATAAAATGAATTTAATAAAATACAAAAATATAAAAGCAATCTAAAGCTTTTGGTGCCCTTTAAATGTCTTCTGAAGGGCTTAAAGTTGGGGGTAATCCAGACTCAATTTGCCCCTAAAGCTCTTGGGAAAACCAAAAGGTATTCAATTAGCATTGCAAAAGAAGTATGACTGGGGTCAGAGCAGCACCTTGGAGAGAGCATTCTATTGCCTCTTCTGATATGCAAAAGGTCCCAGGTTAACATCATGGTAGGCCTGGGCAGGACATCTACCTGAAACCCAGGTGAGTTACCATCAGCCAGGATACACCTGGATACCAGTAAGCGAGGCAACATGCTTCAACATCCATTTCCAGTGGCATTCATCAGGTGCCTTGCTCGACTTGACTTTTTCTAATATACAGTATTCTTTAAAAATGGGAAGCTGGCATATGACTAAGTAAAGCATCTGTGGAGTCCTTGGTGCTCTCTGAGCCTTGTTGTTTTCTTGCAGACGTCTCATTGCCAGGCTAGGCAACATCTTCAGTGCGAAAAGGGAGTGGGACTTGCTCTCTGTTTATATACCATGGCTTGTCCTGCCTGTGTTGGTGGGGGTGTTGTTCTCTCCTTAGGAGTTCCTTGATTGGGTTGATTGGCTACAAATATTCTCTTCGATTAAAGCCTCTGTGTTCAGCAACATCTTTATTTATAATGGACCTCACAAATCTTCTTAGAAAATAAACTTAAAAATTGAGCATCTGCACCCTAGGGCTTTGTTAGGAAGTATACCCATGTGCCCTGAAAAAAATAATCAAAGTAAAATGGGATGGTTGAAAGAATCGTGGAAGACTACAAAAGCATCAAAGTGCAGTGCCATCCAGGGCCGGATCAAGGCCAACTGATGCCCTAAGCACAGCCCAACAATGGTGCCCCTTGGCCCTTCTGTTATCTAACTGACAAGACATAAAGACTCAATAATTTCTGAAGGTGAAATAAGAGATTACAAATTCAGTTTTCTACCAGGCCAGACCTCACAACTATATTAAATATAAACTTTAATTTTTTTTAACATAAATAGCAGTAAGCAATATAAGCAAATTATTTACTTATAACAGAAAAATGCAATTTTTCAACACTTTTTAATGCATTTTTAATCAAAATGTTATAAGGGGAAAATGCAAATAGAAAAATTTATTTAAAAACTTTTTAAATCACCATCCCAAAGATTATAAGGCAAAATAAGATCTGATATTACACCTACTGAAATTACCTGATCTTGAGAGCTTACTTCTCAATTTTGAAAATCCTTCAAACCAAACTTTTAAACTTTAATCACTCACTATGCCAAAGAATTTTTTTTAACAATGCAGATTAAAGTTGAACATGGCAGATAAGGACAATTACAAAAATTTCAATTAAGGTCAAGCATGACAGTGAAAGAGTTAGGGGCATGATAGCTAGGGAAAAAACTCTGTGGTGCCCTTGATGCCCTAAACAAGCACTTATTTTGCATAGTGATTAATCCAGGGCTTTATCAATGCCTTGTCTGTGGATAATTCACTGTTTGTGACTAGCTATACCCACCATGGCACTCTTTTCGTGAATGAGCAATAATTCCTCCCCCTCCCCCGCATAGCACCTGTTCTGTGAGGATGCTCAACTTTATACTAGCAAAATATCCAAAGGTACCCATCATCTCCCCAAACTTTGGAACCCCTGGTGTAGAGAACACTAAGCAAGAGGAACAATTTGATTTCAATGCAGAGCCGATTCCTCTGTTTCAGGACTGGGGTGGTGAGAAAACATCCCAGGGGAAAGAGTTCACAAGCCTAAAAGTAACAAAAGAAAGGACACTGTTCCCACATAGACACATGCAGTACTTAATCTTAGAGTGAGGCAATGCCTGGTTTGGGGGTAAATATGTTTCAAATATGATTCTTTTTGTGAGAATAATGCACAATATAACTCTGGCCTCACTGGTAGGGTTGCCAACTTATTGTAACAGATCCTTTCTATATTGTTAACAGCAAGTGGAGGTGCAGACATTGCCATGTATTAAGTAAAATGTACAGCTCTCTAATCAGCTTTATTTACTCATTCCTGCATGCCAAATTATCGTTAAAGGAGTAGGAGCAGGCCAGGTCATTTGAGAACTTTAATCCTATCATTTGAAAGGATCCACAACTGAGAACACATGATTAGTACCAACTACAAGCTACCACATCTTTGTATTATGCTGTGATTGCATTTGCTATGACAGAAGATGAAGCCCCTTTCAAGTGGTTATAACTCAGTGGTAGAGGGTAAGCTGTTAGCTGTTTATGTAGAAGATCCTAGATTCAGTCCTTATATTTTTAAGTTGGCATAGTGGGAAACCTTGTCTGATCCATAGCTGGTCAGAGGCTGGCAACATTTTCAGGGACCTGTCAACCCATCTCTCTGAAATTTGCTCCAAATAATGAGGGGTGTTACCAGAAGGGCAAGTAGGGTCTGTGTCACCCGGGGTAAACATGGATTCTGCGCCCCCCCCCCCCGGAAACATTAAGTATACAAATACTATTTTGTCATTTTGGCACACACACCCCAGCGCGGCGCCCAGGGCACATACCCCGCTTGCCCCCCAACAGTTGCAGCCCTGGGTGCTACATTTGAATGACCTGATTCTGAGATCTTGGAGACCTAAGGAGTCATGTCCCAGTTTTTGGAATAGGACATTTCAAATGTCCTTGAAAACGACTGACCTTATCTAAAGCAGCTTTCTAGGTTCTTTTTAGAATCCCAACAGTGAGCAGTTTTAGGAAAATGATATTGCAATATTCAGTGTGAAGAGATTTACATGAATCAAGTATTACATATAAATCAGATTTTAGTTCTTATTGTGTCTAATTGAATTTCCACTGGGCAGAGATGGTGACTGTCTAGAATCAGAAAAACTGACAAGAGCCTCAGGCTTTTTTTTAAAAAAAGTCATAATCTATAAAAACAGCTGTTGTTTATAGCAATTTTTCTTTTTTATCTGATAAGAAACGGATGCTTGGATTAAAATTTTTAATGTTTATTTGAAATACAGGGTGTAAACGCTGATCAAAACCAAGTAACTTGGAATGGAGAGTCACATTCCCTTTGCTTGTCCTTTCGTCTTAATAAGTGGATATTGCCATCTGGTGGAAGAAGTGCAGGGTTTTGATACAAAACTAAATTAAAATCATTCTCCTGAGCTAAGAATAGACCGAGTTGGAGGAATGTACAATTCATGCCTGCTAGAATAAAAGAACTGGATATGGATATGGATACATGACCGTGGAAGCGTCTTCGGACAATGCTGGCTCTTTGGCTAACAAATGGAGATGAGCACCAGCCTCTAGAGTCGGACACGACTGCACAAATGTGCGGGGGAACCTTTACCTTTACCTTATGGATGTAGATGTAGATGTAGATGTAGATGTAGATGTAGATGTAGATGTAGATGTAGATGTAGATGATGTAGATGTAGATGTAGATGTAGATGTAGATGTAGATGATGGAGGGAAGCTTTGAAATAATGATGTTCAAAGTAACTTACTGAAACAGACAAAAACAGAAGCAAGAATATATTTCTTTACATAATGAATTACATAACATGGGACCCTAACCCTAATCACTGAGATTTATATTCTGGCTTTCATTCCAGCAGGCTGAGAGAAAAGAGAGAAGGCAAAATTGTGATAGAAAGATTTAAAGCCCAACCACTTACGTCAAATCCAACCCACTGGGCTCTATGCCACACCGACTCTCACTGGACTGCTACAGTTATTTTGATGGGAAGTACATGAGAACAGGATAGGGTTATGTCCACAAATCCTTCCCTACACATTGGTCAGTATGACATCTGAAAAAAGCATTCAACGGGGGGCAAACAAGTTAATGCCTTCCTTATGTTTTAGAGTGGAACTCTCACTGTATCTTGCCATTGGTCTAAGTGGCTTGGCTTGATAGAAAGTGAAATCCAAAACATATGGAGGAAAGCAGCTTACCTATCCAATTTTCCAAATTATTCTATATTCAGATTTGCATATGGAATATGCAAACTGCATAGCAACCAGGCATCCTGCTTTTTGTTTGTAGATAGTGTCATTAGAGAATGTAATCACTAGATGGCACCAGATTTAGAGCCTTTCCAAAGTCACAAGAAATCAGAAATCAGCCCTTGATATATCATTATAATATCATGCTGGCATAATGATACACAATCCTTGCCAACACACAGTATTTTGAAGGTACTAACTGGCCAACAGAAAGCCAATGGCATGTCTTCCTTTTCATTACCAAGGTTCAGGCACCACCCTCAAGTTAATATCACCTTGGCACAGAAAAGACCAATGAAAAACTAGGATGGACCTTTCACATGAACACACCTCTTCAAAAGTAGGGAAGCACTAACTATTTTATCCACCAAGGCCACTATCGGAATGAAAACAATAATGAATATGCTGAGTCCAACTGGAAAGTTATTATTTGGCACCCTTGAAAACCTGACAAGTACTTTAAAAGTAGCCCATTCACAGAATTGGCAACAAAATCATTTTATATTGCTATTCCTGACCAACCTATTCGATCGGTCTGCTCCCGGCGACTGATGGACCCAATTTGGTTTCAGAGGAAGCTGGGGGTTGTCCCCGGAGATCTGCTGCACGGTCCAGTGGAGGTCCTAGCTGCCACCTGGAATAGGGAGGCGGCTGGGGCCTTGGACAGGATCGCGCCTGTGCGGCCTCTCTTGTCCCATCGAACCTGACACTCCCCGTGGTTCACGGAGGAGTTAAGGGTCCTAAAGAGGATTAAGAGATGCCTAGAGCGCTGCTGGAGGAAGACAAAGACTGAACCTGACCGAACACAAGCTAGAGTCGCGGTTAAGGCCTACCTTGTGGCGGTAAGAGTGGCGAAACATCAGTATTTCTCCGCTCTTATTGCGTCCGCAGAATGCCACCCAGCAGCCCTTTTCAGGATCACCCGATCCCTTTTGGGGAAAGGTGATTCAGAAAATCACCTGCAGGGACGTGCTGAGGAATTTTCCAGTCATCTGCAGGATAAAATTGCTTGGATTCGCTCTAAGTTAGACTCTAAGCGTGGAAC
Organism: Charina bottae; assembly: GCA_023362775.1. Lineage (NCBI taxonomy): Eukaryota > Metazoa > Chordata > Lepidosauria > Squamata > Charinaidae > Charina > Charina bottae. The sequence goes on along the minus strand of JALMGJ010000002.1, from coordinate 187,514,273 downwards.
TTCGTCTGGGGAGATGCCTGAGGAGTGTACTTACCTTGTTATCTGGGAACAGTTTGATCCTGTTGGTCCCGAGGAAGTGGATAGGATCCTCCAGACTGTAAATGCCACCATGTGCGAATTAGATCCATGTCCCTCCTGGCTGGTTCAATCAGCTCGGGAGGTGACGTGTGGCTGGGTCCAGTCAATGGTAAATGCATCCTTGCAGGAGGGGGTGTTTCCGACGGTCTTCAAGGAGGCGTTGGTGTGCCCCCTCCTCAAGAAACCATTGCTGGACCCTGTTGTACTGGACAATTTTCGTCCAGTCTCCCACCTTCCCTTTATGGGGAAGGTGGTTGAGAAAGTGGTGGCGTTGCAGCTCCAGAGGATTCTTGATGAAACGGATTATCTAGACCCCTTTCAGTCAGGTTTCAGGCCAGGATATGGGATGGAAACAGCATTGGTCGCTCCTATGGATGATCTTTGGCGGGAGCGGGATGGAGGCAGTGCATCCATGCTGGCTCTCCTTGATCTCTCAGCAGCTTTCGATACCATCGACCATGGTATCCTTTTGGAGCGGCTGAGGGAGTTGGGGGTGGGCAGCGTGGTTTTGTGCTGGTTCGCCTCCTTCCTCCAGGGCCGGTCCCAATCGGTGTTGATAGGGGAGGAGAGATCGGGTCCACGGCCCCTCCTTTGTGGGGTGCCGCAGGGCTCAGTGCTCTCTCCACTCCCTTTTAACATCTACATGAAACCACTGGGCGAGATCATCCATCTCCACGGGATGAGATATCATCAATATGCTGATGATACACAGTTATACATCTCCATCCCGGGGGAAGTAAGTGATGCTGTGACTACCCTGTCCAAGTGCCTGGGGGCTGTAGGGGTCTGGATGGGGAACAACAGGCTTCAGCTGAACCCTGGTAAGACGGAGTGGCTGTGGATTAATGGCCCCTCGGTACCTAGGAATTTACCATCTTTAGTTCTGGATGGGGTTGCACTACCCCATGTCTGAAGATAACTGTTCTTCATCAGGACTAATTTAGTTACTGAATTTGGGAAAGGAATATGATTGTCATCATACTGGACCAGAAATAAACATTGCATGCCTTTAGAGATAAATAAGGGGAAAAAATTACTCCTCTTTCTTCCTTATAAATAAGGGGAAAAATAGTACTTCTCTCTCTTAGGAAAGAGCAGGGGAAGCAAGGGGGCGGAGAAAGGAACATGTGCTAATATCTCTTGCATTATTCCTCCAAGTGAAATGTGCCAAACTAAAGACACAGAAGTTACTCTTATTGAACTTGGTGGGACTTATAGTATCAGGCTGTCAGAATATTCCATTTCATCTTTCTTAGAAGGTTTATCTGAGCTCTTTATTGAAAAGAACTAGGATTGAAACATTTCCTGGATTGACTCACATCAAAGTGTTATTTACATTTTTGTCCCATTCATAGTGGGAACCCCACATGCTTCTTGGTCTCTCATTATCCCTTTATTCCCTTGCTTAGCACAGTAGGTCCAAATGTCAACACCATTTTCCTTTCATCCTCCGCAGTTCCAGGTCATTTGCCCGGTCTCCCTGGCGGACAGTAGTGCCGTGGTCTTATTGATAAATACAAGCATCAACTGTAAAAGTAGCCCATTCACAGATTTGTTACCTAGAAGTAAATTGCCACCATGAAGACCATTTCATAAATTACCGTACATTCCCAGTTAATATAATAACTACACTAAAAAAAATAGGTGTCTTTGATACCATCCTTCTTGTGAATTCTATTATTTTCTCCCCAAATTACAACCACATGCTTATTTTATCTATGAAATAATCAGTCTAAATCTTTTTCAATCTTGTTCGTGTCACTGCATTCACTTATTAAGCTATTCCATCAAAACTCCTGTAGTTGAAAATGAAAGATCTGTATGAGCTGTATGCAAATTTGCCTGACAGTTTTATATGCAACTTTCTTTCACTCCTCATTAGATTTATATCCTTGCATCCAGGAACTCAAGGCAGCCTATGAGGTTATTTTTCCTCCAGTTTTCTCCCACAAGAAGAACCCCGTGAAGTAGGTTGAGCTGAGAAGGAGCCCCTGATCCAAAGTCACCCCATGAGTTTCCATGGCTGAGGTTGGACTTGAACTTGGATCTCCTGGTCCTAATCTAGCATCTGCACCACCACACAACATTGGCTCCCAACTACATCATACTTTCCCCAGGATATATCGCTCTGTAAGCATCTTTAAGCTCTTTCAAACCGATGCCGTTTGGGGGATATGCATCCTTCCCACCGAAACAATGATTTGAATGAAATATTTGATTCTGAGTGGTTGCTAATGGACTCCACACATTCCTGCTATAATGGATATATTTATGTGATTTATATCCCACCTTTCATCAAGAGCTCAAAGTGGCATACATAGTGTTCCCTTCTCCTAATTTTCTTCATATCCACCCTATTTTAATTCACAATAACCTCAAAGTCACCAAATGTGCTTCCATGGATGAGGGCAAATTAGAACCAGTGTCTGCTTGCTCTTTGTTTAATATCTTAAACACTAAACCATGCTGCCAGTTCACACAATCTTTCAATTAAAGAACCATTTATTTGAACCTAGATACCAGGTTATACTGAACTGCAGTGGTGAAAAAAAAAAGTGAAGAGGTAGCACTATCTAAGAGAATCATTTTGGAGTGGAACAATAGGCTATGATGACATTAAATTTCTCTCTAATATCAGATTGGCTCTTCACATGATGTATAGTCTCAGCTTGTTAAATCTGAATAGAAGAGATCCAGAATAAAAGTAGATGTCATGAATTGGTAATACCTGCTTTTGTTCAGTTACCAAAGAAATCCTATTTCCATACACCCCTTCCCCATTACTTTCCTGTGTGCTGAAGGAAGCTTGGAGAATATTCACTGTATAAGCTAGCACAAATGTATTGAGAGTAACATTTCCATGTACTCCTTCTATTCTAAACAAGACTAGTCAATTCTACCCTGCTTAATATGTATTCATATTAAGATTGCTAACATCAATCTTTGCAGCAAGGTGTGAAGATGAAAGAAGGAAAATTAGCAAGGCTGCATTCACTGCTGAAACAATTCAATGAATAAAATATAGGTGTCTTCTTCCTTTAAATCTATAGGACTACATCTTTTGCATATTAAAATAGAAGTGACCAGTGAAACCTTTTATAGCAGATTGGCTAAAAGACAGGGGTGTCCAGAGGGAGTTAAAAAGACTCAAGATGGTAGTTGCAACTGTGTGATTGAAGCCACCATCTTGACTTGTTTGCCCCCTCCCCATGGACACCCCTGCTAAAAGACCAAACAACACAATGAATCAGAAAATCCTTAATTCAGTTCACGGGCTTCTATTAAACATTTGCTACATGACCTTGACAAATCACAATCTACCTCATTTTGCCCCCATCTGCAATATGGAAGGCATTTTAAAAACTAAAGGTTCTTGTTAATTACATTTATATCCTACCTTTCTTCTGGGCCTCTAGGCAGCATACATATGGATCTTTCCTCATTCTATAGTTCTGCTGAATGATAATACCTGGCTGAAAATCACCCAGAGAGCTCCTATTTGGTGGGGATTTGAGTATTAAAACCCAAGTTATGGATGGTAAAAGAGGTCAGTTGGAGGGTGAGAATGGGTAAGAGGTTATCTGTGCTGCAGGATTATCATTTTCTCTTTGATTAATAATGCAACCCAATAAAAATCTGTTGTTGTCCAGTCATTCAGTTGCTTCCAAGTCTTCATGACCAGATGAATTTCATTTAGCTAGGACTATCTGTCAGTTAACTGTTTCTTTGAAGTCTTTTAAGCTCCTGTTTGTGTCATCAGTGATAGTATCTAGCCCAGGGCTTTCCGAAGTGCCGCCGCTGGTGACATGCCAGTGGTGGCGCGCGCACGGTGGTGGCGCGGGGGGGTGCGGCGGTGCGCTCACACGGTAGTGGCGCGGGGGGGCGTGCGGCGGCGCGGGGGGCGTGCGGCAGCGTGGGGGCGTGCGGCGGCGCGGGGGGCATGCAGCGGCGCGGGGGGCGTGCGGCGGCGTGGGGGGCGTGCGGCGGTGCGGGGGGCGTGCGGCGGCGTGGGGGGCGGGGGGCGGCGCGGGGGGCAGGGGGCAGCACAGGGGGCGGGGGCGGCACGGGGGGCGGGGGGCGGGGGGCGGGGGGCGGGGGGCGGGGGGCAGGGGGCGGGGGGCGGGGGGCGGGGGGCGGGGGGCGGGGGGCGGGGGGCGGGGGGCGGGGGGCGGGGGGCGGGGGGCGGGGGGCGGGGGGCGGCACGTGCGTGCATGGCAGTCGCCATGCACGCACGCGCCGCCGCTTCCGGGTGGTGTGGCGACACACCACGCTGTGTGTGGCAACACACTTTTGTGTCGCGACACACAGTTTGGAAAGCTCTGATCTAGCCCCTTTGTCTTCTATCGGCCTCTTTCAATTGCCTTAAATTTTTCCAACAGTCATGGTCTTTTTCAATGACTCTTGCCTTCATGTTACAGTATATATCCTAACATCAACCTATCCAGAACTAATTCCTTTTAGATTTACTTAAATTTGAACCATGGTTTGGTTTAACATGGTTTAAACCAATCAGAATCAACCCACATCCTTCCTTGCAGCTTTCATTGCATTGGGCTTTAATTCCCCTCCACTCCATCCAACTTAGTTAATGGTGCATGTCTGTCGCCCTTGCAGACTGAGAATATCTGGAGTTTTTGTCTATTCCTTCTCTAGATCTTAGAAGAGCTGGTATCAGTAGCATGCTGATCTGCCTGAAACAGTCTTTTTTTAAAAAAAATAGGTAAATAACTGAACTATTTTGAGTGAAAGGGAGAAAAAGGTCTAATCAGTGATCCAAAACCTGGAGCCAAAACAGATTTCTTCCAAGAAAACCATGTTTGTGCCTGTTTATTGAAACCCAATAAGAAATGTTACAGGGGCCTTCTATTCTGAAGTCAAAGCCATTTTCTGAATGTTCACTTTAGCACATAGGATTCAAAAGACTATCTCCACTTCCAGGGCTCACATGGATTTTTTCAATTGGAGTTCTTCAAGCAGCTTCACTGAGAACCTATGACTTGCTCCCCCAGGTCAACCTGGACAGGATTGGACAACCTTTGAGCAGTTGAGGGGCATATTTACCTTTCTGGAGTCTGCAGTTTTTTGGCTGTTCCTAGTTTTTCAGGGGAAGAATAGGGATGAGAGTGGGAGCAAGAGGTTCTGGGAGGCAAACCCCTCCCATTTCCTTCATTAATCTACACTCCTCCCTCCGTGCTGCCAAAAATTCAGTACCAACATGGCTTGACTTCAGCAGCATGATCTGGAGATGGTAGGGATGGGGGCGGTGGTTTAAGAATGGAAACAAGAGCAGTTGCCACCACCCCTGTCTTTATCCATATTCCCATCCTTATTTTCTGGAGAGAAAAATCGTAGAAAATAATGATAATGGTAATTAGAACAGGTTTTAGTAAGTTATGCCTGAGGACCTTAAGACCTAAAATAATAAAAATATGGATATCAATTTGTTTGCATAACTTTGATGAGTAAAAAGCAAGGAGCAGGCAGATAGAGGAAGCCATGAAACAGCAGGCCAAACATTTCTGGAGCAGCACACATAGTTAAGAAATCATTTGCAGGAATGCAAAGAGAATCCATGTCTCATATTTCAATTAAACATTCTCCTCTTCTCTCTCTCTCTCTTAATCTGTCTTGCACGATCTGCCTCAAAGTACTTACATAAAGAAATTGTAACATTCACACACTAAAACTTCCTAGGTACAACATGAACTTAATAAGGGCAGCATCAGTTTCTTCCTTATTTATTTATTTATTTATTGGATTTCTACCCGCCGCAACTGAGGGATTCTCAGTGGTTTACAGTACGCCCATAAAATATGTTGAAACATCCACAATATAGTAATAAAAAATAAATACAATGCATTAAAATATCCATGGTAACAACAAAGGATAGAAATAAAATAGTCTCAAACGAGCTCATATAACAAAAATCAGAAACAAGCAAAACAAACTAATAAACCAATGGCAAATGTCCCACCTGAATGGCTCTCCAAAATAGCTTCATTTTTAATAGCTTGATCCAAGCCAATGATGTGGGAGCTGATCCAATTTTGGCGGTTCTAAAACACAGGCGTGTTGGAGTCTTAAAGGTTAGTAAAGGAACTCCAAGCAGCAAACAACAATCTTGCAGAGTAAAAAGTGTGTACCCAATGAAGGCTTGCACATAAAGCTTACTGTAATTGCGTTCAGAAATAAATCCAGTCTTCACACATTAGTTATATGAAGAAAGATAAAGATAGCTTACATTTATTCTGTAGGTCTGGTTACAAGTAGTTTCATTGTAGAAAACCACTTAATCATCTCCAGTGCGTGCAGGTGAGATATTTGGACGAGACCCACGTTTTTAGCAGCCCCCCTGCATGCACATGTGTGTTGGAAGAGGAAAAAATGGAGACAGAATCTCCAAGATGGAGAAGAAGCAGGAAGCGGAAATCAGGTGACTCAGGAACATCCCACAAACACAGTAGAGATACATTTTACTAGAAAAGCCCCTCCTTTATGCTTGTGAGACAATGTTGAGTTGATTCCTGATATTCCCAACAAGGCATACCAACAGAAAAGCTGGGCCTGTGGGGCTCCACCATCCCTCACCTTGCAAAGTGGGAAAACACTACCAGATTCTCCTGGGACATATTGATTGGAGAGACTGAAAGTGATTGGAGAAGACAGTCTTGGAGGTACTTTGGAGCTGAGCTCTTTAGGGCTTTGAAGGTCAAAAGTAGCCATTTGGATTGTACTTGGATGCTAAAAGGCAAGTATAGCAGGGCCTAGAGCACTGGTACTACATGTGCACATCAGCACAAACCTGCCAACAACTAGGCTGCTATATTCTGGATTAAAAGAAGCTTCAAAGGCAGCCCCTTGTAGACCAATGAAAGTTGATGAGGGTGTGAATTTCCATCACTAGACCTCATGCTCCAGGTAGGGCTGCAACTGCTATACTGACCACAGTTGGCCAAAGGCCCCTTTAGACACAGACTCTCTCTGCCCTTCTAGCAGTTGCCTTGAATCCAGGAGGACTCCCAAGTTGCAGACCTGCTCCTTTGGGATAAGTCCGCATATTGAAAGACCACACTGGAGATGTCACAGAACCACAATGAATAAACAGTACTGTGACTCTGTCTTGCTTGGGTTTAGTTTCAGCCTGCTCCCTCCCATGTAGATACTCACAGCCTGCAGACACTGAGTCAAGATGCTGATAGCATTTCCTGTATGGCCATGTTAGTGATATACAATTAGGTATCATTAGCATATGGAGGATACTGTAACCCAAACTTTCCCCAGCAGCTTCATGTAAATATTGAAAAGCAGGAGAGAAAGGACCAAACTGGGTGGCACTCCACAAGAGACGAATTAATTGGCTGGTCTGTCCTTCCCCTGCCACCACTGAATGATGCCACCAACTGAAGAGGGACAGGAACTGCTATAAAACTCTGCCTTCCAATCTCCAATCCCTGAAGGCAATCCAAAAGAGTACCATGATTGATGGTATTGAAGGCTGCCAAGAAGTCTAAAGGGGCCAGGAGTAGCATAATCCCCATCCAGGTCATGACAAAGGTAATCCAAAAAAGTAACCAATGCTGTTTCTGTTGGATGCCTAGGTCTACACCCTAACTGAAATAATCTGCTTCATCTAGGGTGCTCTGTCGCTGTACCCCAACCATGGTCTCAATAACCTTACCCCAAAAAGAAAGTTTACAGACATGGTTATAAGTGTCAAATACAGATGGATCCGAAGATGACCTCTTGAGGAGAGGGCTCATCACGGCTTCTTTCAAGGCTGCTGGCATCACCCCCTCCCACAAAGAGGCATTGACCTGGATCCAATCTGTCCTAAATCCAATCTGTCATGCCTTCTCCAGACCCTTAAGGAGTCAAGAGGGGCAGGATTCAAGCCCACAAGGACTAACGACAGACAAACAAATGAGCGCCCTATCCACGTCATCAGAATCAACAGAATGAGACCAAGGGTCAGATGATGCCCAGTCACTACAACAGACTCTACCCATGAGGAGTCAAGACAAATCTGAATGACTTTTCTAGCTAATCAGTCACAGCAGCCAGGTGGGAGATCTGCCTGATGCACCCACCCAGGAGGGAATTGGCTACCCTAAACAAGGATGCTGGCTGACTGTCTGCTGACACAATATACCCACACCTCATTTAGTGACTACCTCAGTTAGCGCTCATTCGCAAACACGACAATCATAAATGGTAATAAAAAATTCATTTTCCAACCAATGCATGTATTTATGACCAAATTTTGTGCACCTGACAACAATGCATGCTGGAGTGAGAGTAACACTGGCATAGCTGCATGAGATAATTTATCTGAATGAGGCAGCAACAACCAGTGATCTTTGCAGCGTCTCTATCTGTCTGTCACTTGTTCACTTAGCAACAATTTCACTTAATGACCTAGTTGTTGGAATGGAACTCGGTTGCTAAATAAGTAGTGGGTATAAAAGGAAATTAACAACACTTGATCTCACTTCAGATTAAAGCTCCTACCCATATTTGGACTAACTTTTATCATACTTCACTGATTATCCAGGCTAATAGATCTTCTGCTATTTTACTTCCTGAAGGTCCTTGATAAGCAAAGGAACAACCCATGATCAGCCAACAGATCAGCCTCCTGCTGCTAGTGGCACTCAACAAAACTGCTTACAAGATTGCTGGGAAAACCCCCAAGTGTCCATTAGGATCCATTAGGCACCTACAGTGGACCATCTTAATAAGTCTGTTTGCCCTATGGATACCAGATTTCCAGTTCATTACGTATTTGCTCTGAGACAAAAGTGAGATCTAACTTGTGTCCACCTACATGTTTTGGGCCTACGATTACCTGAAACAAGCTTGTGGTCACCATGCAGGCCATGAACTCCTAAACTTTGCCTGAACTGGCCCCAGGAGTATAACAAGTGAAGTAATCCAGCACCAGAAGCCTGGAGACTCCAACATCATCCTCTAGACCAGGTCAAGCAGCTCAGGGAGGAGCTATGTCAGAGCTTTCCAAACTGTGTGTCGCGACACAAAAGTGTGTCGCCACACACAGTCTGGTGTGTCGCCACACAACCCAGAAGCTCTGATCATCATCAGGGCTTCCGAGTTTTCCCGCGGTGACACACCAACGGCGGCGCGCAAAAACCCAAAAGTGGCAGCAGCGCTTCCGGGTTTTTGCATACTGCCGCAATGGCGGCACTTCCAGGTTTTCCCGTGGCGACATACCAACGGCGGTTGGTGTGTCGCTGCGGGAAAACTTTGGAAAGCCCTGAGCTATGTAGTAGGGCAGAGTACCAGCTTGTCCCAGTCACAGGTAGACATTCATAACTCCAATCTCTAAAGCAGAGTTCATGGTCACAAGTAAGCTGTCCTTAAAGATTAACTCCACCCTATTTGCAAGAGCACATGCCCCAAAGTTATTTTAGACGGTGACTTTTGAAACAATGTTTTTCACAAATGTACACCTTCCTCACAATAGTATAATGAGGGGGAAGAGGTGACATGACCAAAGCCCTTAAATACTGACCACAAGCATTACATTATTTCACTAGCAAACTCTTTCTAACTTGGTGACCTTTAAGTGTGTTGTATTAAGTGCAGCTAGCTGGGGAATTCTGGGAGTTGAAGTTCACATGTCTAAAAGTTGCCGAGTTTGAGAAACACTGATCTAGAGGAAACCAGGTTGGAGAAGGCTGCTATAGGCTTTCAGGAGAGAGTGCATCCTGGGGACATTTTGAATGCAAAGGAGGAGTTCCCCTGATACAATAAACACTTCAGGTAAGACGTTGTATTGCACACTTAGTGCAAAACCAGCTACTGAAGATGAAGAAGGCATATCCTACAACTTATTGTGCATCTGTTTATTTAACATTTCTGTATTTACCACCTATGAACTGAAACAGCAAATGAACTTCTGGAATGCTGCCACAGCAAAGATTACTTATCTATTGCCACAAGTAGCAGATCCTATTATTTGATTAACAGCCAACTTGCCTTTTTGCTTCACTGTCTCTTTCCCTTTTCTTTCCTATATATATATTGGTTGCACAGAGCCTTTGCAGCAATGTGTTTTTCACTTACAAGGCAAGAGTAAAAAGTAAATTCATAGAGAAACATGCAAACAGAAAGATTGTGCAATGCTACAACACTGTGAAGGCTTGCCATCTCTATCCCCCCTTTTTATTATGCAATTTAAACTTACAATGATTTATAGACAGATCTAATAGCATATACTGTTCTTCATTGTTCAGCTGTCAGAAATTAGAGATGGATAATGTTAAGGACAGTCAATTAACTTGGTATTTGAAAAAAAAAATGGGGCACAAAAAGAATCCCTACCAGCATTTCTTAACTTAATTGTTCATTGTTTCAGATGAATGAACAATAACAAGAATATAAATAACTAACATTACAGTTACATTACCATATTGCCTTATGCATTTCAGGCATGGTGTCTTTTTTTTCAGTGGCTTCAACTTTCTCTCTACTTCCAAAAACAGTTTGTAACATGCATGTCCTCTATTGTCTCATTGCACTGAATAATTAGAATAAAACATCAATAAGGCACATTGAAACCAATCACCCTTTGTTCCATTTGTAAATTAATGCCTACTCACTCTTATTCTTTGTAAAATTTTAGACCCTTAATGGACTAAAATTAAGTAGGCTTAATAGGTTTCTGAGAGCCCATTTAGATATGTATTACTTCACTAGGAAACAAACAACTAATATTTCTTTTTTCTCCCTACCTTGCTATTCCACACTTCATAGCTGTTTTTAGATTCCTGAGTTCTTAGAGTAGAAGCATCAAAGAAAAAATGTTTACTAAATCATCACATCATCATCATCTGAAGATGTATGATTTCACATTATAAACCCATTTACATCCTGGCCTTAATGAGTATACAAGAAAAAAACTGACTTTGTTCCTGTATCTCTGATGCCAAACACATTTACCTGGGAATATGCATTCCTTTGTTGTAGGAAAGGATAACCTTTTTTTAAAATAAAGAGGAGCATTTGTAACCAAATGTTTGTTAGTTCTCACTCCATCATCTGCTTCTCTGTATAAAGCCATTTGGATTGAATGCTAGATTGGCCCAAGATCTATTGGCCTCAATGTGTTGTATTCGTGTTTTTTTCTTTACACTGTATGTGTGTGGAGTTTTAACTTTGTACACCATCTTTTAATTCAACAGCCTTATAAAGATAGATAGATACAGTAGGTAGGTAGGTAGGTAGGTAGGTAGGTAGGTAGGTAGGTCATCCAATATTAGCTATACCATTGAGAATTGCTCCAGTTGCAAGAAGAGGAGAAATGTTAATTTCGGAAGCTACTGACAACCCTCCCTAAGGTCCCTTTCACATCCAGGGGCTTCAGCAACCTGAGATGGGTGCTGCCTCCCCACGTCCCTATGGCAATTCAGAGGGAATTGTGTAGCTGATACAATTAGCCAAGTATTCAATCAGGAGTCTGTGAGTTCTAGTCCTGCCTGAGGCATGAAAGCCGGCTGGGTGACCTTGGGCCAGTCACTCTCTCTCAGTCCAACTCACCTCACAGGGTTGCTGTTGTGGGAAAAATAGGAGGAGGAAGGAGTATTTGGTATGTTCGCTGCCTTGAGTTATTTATAAAAATAATAAAGGCGGGATAAAAAAACATTTAAAAAAGATGCCAGAGGAAATGCTGCAAAAGCAGCTTTTGCTCTGGAGCTGCAATGACGAATGGTTCCCCATCGGTGGAACTCCTGCTTCATCCCAGGGGCAGAAAATCCTTTCCTCCCACTGCCGAAAAAAGTTCTTGAGTCCACTTTGAAGCAGCAAAATAGAAGTCTTAAGCAAAAGGGCTCTTTTCTTCCTGGATATGCTTTCTAATGTTTAGTATACTCAACACAGGTATTTATACTGTAAAGATTTATTCAGTAAAGCTAGAAACATTCCTTCCTCATGTTGCTTCCTCTGTTACCAGTGCAAAATCCGGTTCCCACCATCCTGTTCATTCTTGCAGCTGCTACAACATGATAACCCATCATGTTCCTATATCCTGTTGGTATCCAAGTCTGATATCATTAGGCTGACCATATTTCCTTGAGACAAAAACGGGACATTGGGATGGCAAAACGGGACAGGGTCTTATGTAATATTCTGTATTCATGAAAAAGACAGGGGTCCCCGCCCCCCAGTCCGCGCAATTGGCTCCTGCCTGCAAGCCCCGACCCTGTCCACACGATTGGCTCCCACCTGCAAGCCCCGCCCCCGGTCCGCACGATTGGCTCCCGCCTGCAAACCCCACCCCCGGTCTGTGTGATTGGCTCCTGCCTGGCCAATTGCCCTCCTCTCTGCCTCTCCACCCTCCTTTGCCACGTGCTGATAGGCGGGAGGGCTTCCTCTTCCGCGCTGCCTCCAATCGGCAGCTCCGGCTTGGATCCTCCTTCCGCGCCATTCCCGCCGGATTTAAAAAACGGGACAAAATTGAGATTTTTATCAAAACGACGGGACTGTTGAAAAATGCTAAAAAAAACGGGACTGTCCCGTTCAAAACGGGACATATGGTCAGCCTAGATATCATAGGCAAGGTACCCTTTTCCCAATGTTGTGCCTGGTTTATTCTTGCTGTGGTCAACATGCACCTTAGTAAATTATAATATTTTTCATTTAGGTTTTCTAGAAGTATGCCTAATAGAAATGTCTGTGGTTTCAGTTCAAATTTTATTTTTAGAATTTTTTGATGTATTTTTTTTCCAATAGTTTGGAATTTTTTTTTGCATAACCACCAAGTGTGATATCCAAAATTCAACCACAAACAGTGACTTTAACAAGCTAATTTAACTGATTCTTTCTCAGTTTATTTGAAACATTTATCTCCACAGAAGAGCTTGAATGAGCAAACAACAGAGTAAATTGCTTTTAGAAAGGAATCTGGCCAGTTAGCACCAAAAAACATGAAAAACATTCCAAAGCAAAGAAGAATTCGTAGAAAACAGCCATGAATAAGAATAAACTCCAAGAAGCTCTTTTCATTTTTTTTAAGTATATAAATGCCAGATGTAGATAAAAACTATTTACAATCTAAATGCCTTCCTAAAATCTTTTCCCCCACTGAATGTTTGTTCCTTTGGGATTATGCATCCAGTTTTACTCCATTTTTGTGAGGTGAAGCCTAACCCACCCACCTGTGTCCAGGCTACCATGGAGTCTAGAGTGAAATTTGGGTTGTGCATGTGTTTAGGGGATAATAAATCACTGGGTGATTAGCTGCAATATTGCAGTGGAAGTAATTGTTTAACAGCATGGGTTTGCCTACATTTTGATGCTAGGTTCTTTGTTGTTGTTGTTCAGTCGTTTGGTCGTGTCCGACTCTTCGTGACCTCATGGACCATAGCACGTCAGGCCTTCCTGTCTTCCACTGTCTCCCGGAGTTTACTCAAATTCATATTCGTTACATCGGTGATGCTATCTAACCATCTCATCCTCTGCCATCCCCTTCTTTTGCCTTCAGTCTTTCCCAGCATCAGGGTCTTTTCCAGTGAGTCCACTCTTCGCATTAGGTGGCCAAAGTATTTGAGCTTCAGCTTCAGTATCTCTCCTTCCAATGAGCAGTCAGGGTTGATTTCTTTTAGGATTGACTGATTTGACCTCCTTGCAGTCCAAGGGACTCTTAAGAGTCTTCTCCAGCACCACAGCTCGAAAGCATCAATTCTTCGGCGCTCAGCCTTCCTTATGGTCCAACTCTCACAGCCATACATTACTACTGGAAAAACCATAGCTTTAACTATACGGACCTTTGTCGGCAAGGTGATGTCTCTGCTTTTTAATATTCTGTCTAGGTTTACCATAGCTTTCCTCCCAAGGAGCAAGCGTCTTTTAATTTCATGGCTGCAGTCACCATCTGCGGTGATCTTGGAGCCCAAGAAAATAAAATCTGTCACTGCTTCCATTTCTTCCCCTTCTATTTGCCAGGAAGTGATGGGACCAGATGCCATGATCTGAGTTTTTTTAATGTTGAGTTTCAAGCCAGCTTTTGCACTCTCCTCTTTCACCCTCATCAAGAGGCTCTTTAGTTCCTCTTTGCTTTCTGCCATTAGGGTGGTATCGTCTGCATATGAGGTGGTTGATATTTCTCCCGGCAATCTTAACTCCGGCTTGTGATTCATCCAGTCCGGCATTTCTCATGATGTACTCTGCATATAAGTTAAATAAGCAGGGTGATAATATACAGCCTTGTCGTACTCCTTTCCCAATTTTGAACCAATCGGTTGTTCCATGTCCGGTTCTAACTGTTGCTTCTTGACCCGCATACAGGTTTCTCAGGAGACAGGTAAGGTGGTCTGGTACTCCCATCTCTTTAAGACTTTGCCACAGTTTGTTGTGATCCACACAATCAAAGGCTTTAGCATAGTCAATGAAGCAGAAGTAGATGTTTTTCTGGAACTCTCTTGCTTTTTCCATGATCCAGCGAATGTTGGCAATCTGATCTCTAGTTCCTCTGCCTCTTCGAAACCCAGCTTGCACTTCTGGTAGTTCTCAGTTCACATACTGTTAGAGTTCTTGTGTTGACTTGGTGAATTATTCCTGTACAAAGCAAAGGCTTCTCATGGTGACGTGAAGTGCAGGTGTAAGATAACAACGGTCACGTGTGTATTGTTATGACTAGTGCCCACACAAGCAATGGGATCTTCCCATGAGAACAAGGTCTCCTGATTTCCTTCTGTGGGAAGCCTTGCCCAGGCCCCCTGAGCAAGGAGGGGGGGAACTCAGTGCTTAGATGCAGCAGGTCATGCTATGTGCTTTAGGCCTAATGCTTTGGGCCTAGTGTGTGTCACAGCTAACATCCAGCCAATCAGAAAGCTAGAAGAACTGAATATACAACCATGCAAAATGGTGTTCTATGCTTCTTGATTTCTAGTGTATTTTAGCCATGTCGTTCTTCACGTGTTCACTTCCCATGGACTGGGCAGAGTGAGCTATGCATGGCTTTGGGTATAGGCCATGGCAGGAACTCTGGCCCTGGGATCAATACACGGAACTCTGCTTATAAGTTTGTTTTGTTTTTCCTTTTACAATAATGTATCTTGTATATTCATCTTTTTCATTGTTGCGATAATGTACAGATAATATCTGCATTATTGCCTTATGCTACCAGTAAACACTGTTAGCCCTAACAAGCTGCATTCTTGTCTGTTTATTCTCAAGCCTCGGTTTTTCCCCTTTAAGCCAGCGTACATCCCATCATGTTATGTTGCCCAGAGAGAAATTTGTGTTTTCTTTGCTGCGTTGGACCTGGCTGTGGAAGGGAGTTTGTTTTTAGAGGCTGATTTCGGAGTAAACATGTTGTCTTTGAGTGGTCAGCAATGGCTGAACAGTATCTGGTCAGTCTGCCATTTGAGCCTTTAGTGTGTGGAGATGGAATCATTCTTTTTGCAAGAAGAAGATTTGTGGCAGTATGTGGCAAATCCACCTCCAGAGGATCTCTCTGAAGAAGTGCAAGCATGTTTGGACTGTGCTTATGACATTTTTGCTTTTGGGACTCAAATCCTCTGAATCGAATTATCTCAGCTACTGCATGTCAGCTACTCAAGGACTGAGTAATGGGTGCTGAGAAGCTGTTGGAGCCTTTAATACACAGAGGAGCCGTCTGTTGCTGTTGCCTAACAGAGTGTTCCAGCTGAAGTAAAACCTGGTATGGAATTTACATTTGCCGTGGTTTGCTGTGATTCTACAAGGCTGTTCCCTGCCCCATCATCCAGAGGATGCTGTCAGTGCAAGAAGCCTGATTTACGAATGGAGGGGAAGCCAGAAGCCAGATGCCAGCTAACCAACGAATCCAAGTTTTCTGCTCTACCAGCTGCTGTTTGTAAGCATTTCCAGAGACTCTGTTGTTGAATTCGCTTTCAGCCTTGAGTTCAGCAAGTCATTTTAGCTGATATTTCTGTGTAAGAATGTGTATGTGTACACTTGTTTTTCTCTCCTCAGTGTTCCAGCCCTGGTCAAGTCTGAGTGCAGGTGCTGAATGTTTCATTGAGGTATGAAACTGCTTGTGTTGAGGTTGAGTGTGTTAGAGACAAACCTGTAACATCGAGTGTGTGAGATGCTGTGGAGATTGTGTGGACAGGACATTGTGTGTTTAATGTTTCCCCACATCATAAATGCATCCATAAAGTTTTCACAAAGTACTGGGGTATCCCGGGATGGGAGAGTGTGTCTCAGATAGCCAAATGCATTCTGAGTTAGAACCCAGGAAATGTGCAAAAGGTTCTTGATTGTGTAAACTGTGTGTAAACAATCTAATATCAGGACTGTATCTGTTGCTAGGCAAAGTGACAGAGTGTTAACTAGACCATTTCAGTTGGTTCATAGAGATCTAGTTAGCCCCCATGTCCCAAGTAATGGTTGGGTGTGAGTTTCATGTTCCTTCTGGTTGATGATCATACCTGCTTGTGTTGTTGCTACTTGTTGAAGTCTAAAGCGAAGGTCTGTGCTTGCTTTGAAGTGTATGTAGCAAAAGTAGGAAGAAAATATGGTTATCTAAGAGGTCAGTTCCAGTCTGATTGTAGTGGAGAGTTCCTGAGCCATGTGTTCCAGAATTGGCTTTGTAGGAAAGTATTCTCCCAAAGACTTGCCAATGTTGGAATTCTAGCTGAGTGTTGGTGTTGTGAATACCATTAAAAATAGCCTGATGTTCGTTGCTCAGGTGCCATCCCATGTCTGGGGAGAGGCTGCCTTGATTGCAGTGTGTGTTTTCTAACTAACAGGGTGTAGAATTCAACTGTAAACAGAAGTTCATTATTTTTCTTTGGTATGGCAAGCGCCCTTCACTGAAGTACCTGCATGTCTGTGAAACATTTGCCTGTGTTCACAACCCCAGGTCACAGAGAAGGAAGAACCAAGGAAGCAGAGTGCTTCAGGTTGTTTGTTGTTGGTTGTTGATTAAAATCCAAGGCTTATCGTTGTTTCATTAGGCCATGGTCAAATCCAAATCTCGAGAAGTGCTTTATGTTTAAGCAGCCTACTGGTTGGGAAAGGTTGTATGCTAAGGTTGCAGAAGTGTTGCTGCATTGCTAGTGTAAACCCACTGTCCATAGTTCAGTAGATGGGCAAAAACCAGTTCAGGTTTCTTCTGTTCCCCAGTCTCCGAGTGTGAAAAGGGCCCCTCAGGTGAAGGAGTGGAAATTTCACCTGAGCAGTTGCAGGGCCTGGAGAGGGAGTCAGGTAGTGGAAGGAAAAGAAGACAGTGATGGGGAAAGCACAGTGGTCATTCCTCATGGGTCCTCTTATTCCAGGGTGTGAAGCCTGACAGATTTGAGATTTAGCAGGTGACAAAATGCTTGAAAAAAACCCAGTATTTGCTAGATGTGTTGCTCCTGCCTTTGAGAGGCAAGAAGAACATTGGAACACAGCTGTGGATAGTCAGTTTGAGTTTTGGTGAAGTGTTAAAAGTAACCAACCTGTCCTTTGATTTCGTAAGCTGTATGTTCCAGATGAATGTTCAGAAAGACATTTCTGCCTGATAATACTCTGCAGTGTAAAGCCAGCTTTGTTGCCCAGGGATTTCACAAAAAGAAGTTTGTGAACTGTGGATCTAGTGTATGCACCCACAGCTAGGCCAGAATATTTACGTGTGGTGCGTTTTCTGGCTGCGTAGCGTGGTAACAGGTGTCCATTTACATATTGTGATGTTGGCACAGCATATTTGAATGTAGATCTCCCTGAAACAGTGTGTGTAAGGCAAGTGTTTGGCTGTACATGTGTGGCAGTTCCCAAACAATTCATTGACTTAACAGGGTGCTTTATGGATCTTAAAGCAGGCCAGTCATTGATAGCATGGTGCAGATGCTAACTGGGATGTGTAGAACAGTCACGTGCTGTTTTCTGTGTGTACATAAGAGAGTGTAGAAGTGTGTAGAACTTCTTACTTATGTAGTTGGTTTTCTGCTTAGAAACTGAATCTTACCACCTTGAATAAGAATTTGTCAGTCAGCTGAGGTAGTAATTCCAGCTGAAGGAGTAAGGCACAAATTCGAACATTTATCCTGGTGATGAAGTTACAAAAGTCCAGAACAGAGAATCCTATGGTTCTTGAGAGTGTCAAATGACAGAGTGTTACAGAGTGTCATTTGTGTAAAGGAAAGCTTATCCTTAATTTGTTGTACAGTATATCACTCTGTAGTAACGCTGTACTACAGAGTAACACAGTGGACATGCCCTGAATTAGTTTTGCCCAGGTAGGGTACCAAGCTTGCAAAATGGTTTAGCCCTCGATGTGAGCTTGCAAAGGGTTGAAACAGCCCTGCGATTTTCTTAAAATCAAAACGAGCCTTTGCTTCAAACAGAAAGCAGCTAGCAAGGTTGGTTTATCTATGCTGACTGCAGTTTTTGCAAAGGAGGGGGCAATGAGGGCAATGTTTTTCTGTTCCTATCTGACTGTGTTTTATATTACTGCATAGTTTATATTTGATGTATTTGTATGTATCTGAATAAAACATTGCATGAAGTGTATATTGTGCATTATACATATGTGTAACAAGTGTTTTTAAACCATTTTCTAGTGTTGATGACTATTGGTTGTAAAAACTGAAAAAATGAAGCTTGTAAATGAATACATGTACTAACCGTGTTTTTCTTGTTTCTGTAAAGTTACTCCCATTGTACAGAAAAATTCGGGAGGGGTGTTAGAGTTCTTGTGTTGACTTGGCGAATTATTCCTGTACAAAGCAAAGGCTTCTCATGGTGACGTGAAGTGCAGGTGTAAGATAACAACGGTCTAGTGCCCACACAAGCAATGGGATCTTCCCATGAGAACAAGGTCTCCTGATTTCCTTCTATGGGAAGCCTTGCCCAGGCCCCCTGAGCAAGGAGGGGGGGGGAACTCAGTGCTTAGATGCTGCTGAAGCCTAGCTTGTAGGATTTTGAGCATAATCTTGCTAGCATGTGAAATGAGTGCAATTGTATGATAGTTTGAACATTCTTAGGCATTGCCCTTATTTGGAATTGGAACGTAAACTGACCTTTTCCAATCCTGTGGCCACTGTTGAGTTTTCCAAATTTGTTGGCATATTGAGTGCAGCACTATAACAGCATCATCTTTTAGGATTTTAAATAGCTCAGCTGGGATACTGTCTTCTCCGCTAGCTTTGTTGTTAGTAATGCTTCCTAAGGCCCACTTGACTTCACTCTCTAGGATGTCCGGCTCAAGGTCAGTGACCACACCATCGTATTTAGGGACATTAAGATCTTTCTTGTATAGTTCTTCTGTGTATTCTTGCCACCTCTTCTTAATCTCTTCTGCTTCTGTTAGGTCCCTGCCTTTTTTGTCCTTTATCATGCCCATCTTTGCACAAAACGTTCCCTTGATATCTCCAATTTTCTTGAAGAGATCTCTAGTCTTCCCCATTCTATTGTTTTCCTCGATTTTTTTGCATTGTTCATTTAAGAAGGCCTTCTTATCTCTCCTTGCTATTCTCTGGAATTCTGCATTCAGTTGTTTATATCTTTCCCTTTCTCCCTTGCCTTTTGCTTCCCTTCTTTCCTCAGCTATTTGTAAAGCCTCATCAGTCAGCCACTTTGCTTTCTTGCATTTCTTTTTCTTTGGGATGGTTTTAGTTGCTGCCTCCTGTACAATGTTACGAACCTCCATCCATAGTTCTGTTAAAGTTATTTGGTTAAAGTATTCTATGCAGAATTAAACGCATGGCATTTTCTCCACTAAATCTGGCCAGAGAGTGGAAAAGTACAAGTTACAAGTGAAAAACAATTTACAAGTGACCCTGCATTGAAAGTTTGGTTCTCAAAACATTTGAGACGTAATCAGCAGATGTCCCTCTATCTAGCCATAATAAACTCTTATCACTATTGTTCCCAAGAGAATTGTAGCTCAAGGGAAGGCCAATACACAACACTGCCATCGTGTGACGCTTTATAGTAAGTACAATTACTACCAAAATGCTATGCTGAAAGAGATGCCCATGTTTGAACCAATCAGATGTGAGCTGCTGTTTTGTCAGAACTCTCCGTCATGACCTGTCTGTCTTGACCTGACTTCATTGAGTTGCGCAAGCCCCTTCGCCACGACAAGGCAGTGATCCATGAAGGTTCTTTGGGAGGGGGAAACTTTACTGCCAGACTGAAGGTTTTAGATCGTTTTATTTTGTGGCTCGAACACATACAGGGATTTTACGGTGTACAGCTAGCTCCTGGGTTTTAGGTTGAAGGACATAAAAGCGTTACTGATCGGAATGCCTGGGGCAGGAAACTCTTCAGCAAATACTTTATACGTTTCAATATGACAGGAAAAAAGAGTTCTTGTTATTTTAGGTCCATATCACATCTGCATGTTTTTATTAAAAGCCCATTCCTGAACTAAATTACAATTTTAAAAAGTGTGGCACAAAAATGCATAGTTAAATATGCTCTTTAAATTTATTTATTTATTTATTTAATATCCCGTCTTTATAATTTTTATAAATAACTCAAGGTGGCGAACATACCAAATACTCCTTCCTCCTCCTATTTTTCCCACAACAGCAACCCTGTGAGCTGAGTTGGGCTGAGAGAGAGTGACTGGCCCAGCCAGCTTTCAGGCCTCAGGCAGGACTAGAACTCACAGACTCCTGGTTTCTAGCCCGTTGCCTTAACCAGTAGACCAAACTGGCTCAATTTTTCCTCAGAATATGCACTGAAAACATATTTACATTGCCAAGAACTGGGTTGGAAATTTGGAAAGTGTAAGAGTTGGTGGATAGATAACATCTGATCTGCATGTGGGTTTGAAAGGAACATATCAGATCCACAAATCAGCTTCTAGTCACAAGTAAGTCTCAGCTAAAATGGATTTAGGGCATTTTCCTTAAACCTTTCACCCCCATAAAAGAAAGTTCCCAATCCAGGCCATGCTTTTGTTGAAATGTTTGCCACCTTCAAAATAAAAATTGCTGGTAGCAATTGGGTCTATAGGATGTTGTACAATGTGATTTCTGCCCTGATCATAACCAGCCATTTGTTAAGAGGTGAAGACTGATCAAGCTCTTTAATCATCACAAAAAACAGTCGGTCTCAACCATAATCGTAACTACACCAAGTGACCCAACGGCCATCCAATGAATTATTGATTCATCATGTTAATTTTAATTAATTACATCTGCATCCTTTGCATGAATCAAGCAATGTTGGAGGGCAGGGAAGCATGCCTGCTTCATTTTTTAACTGATGTGCTTATTCTAGTAGCACCATAAATAAAATAATTGTTCTTTCCCTGCCTAAAAGAGAAAGTGGAACACCTTTTCAGAAATAGCATCTATTATCTTATGGGAAATTTCTATGATGGGCACATAGGAATTTGGTTAGCTTATTATACAGATTTGTCATTTGAAAGGGCCCCTTAACAACAGTGTTAATTTTATTCAGGTTCATTAAGCAAGTGGTCTGAGTATGTAGAGAGCTTTTGTCAATACAGGTAGGTCTCGATTAGTGTGGTTAATGAATCCCACGAAATGGTTGCATTATTCGAATTTGTACTATTCAAAGTGATATTTCTATGGAAAATAGGGTAATTGGTTCTAACTTGATGGAAATAGGCCATTAAAATTTTAAAACATAAATTTTTATATGTTTATTAATGAAATACTGTATAACAGTAAAAGAGGGTAAACCCACATCCAGAGCATACCTGCTTTCTCCTGGATTCTGCTGTAGTTCTTCAAAATGAGCCTCTTCTTTTTTGAACTTTCCTTGAACAGAACCTTTTCTCCATTTTGCACATACAATTATTAGTGTCTAAAACCCCAATGGCAACAGCGCATCCTCTAGCCTCAGCCACGCATGCACTAGCCTCACATTAACTGAATTTTGTCTCACATTAAACGCAACCTGGTATCAATTATAAATTGCACTAAATCAAATTTCGCACTATTCAAACTCACAGTAATCGCAACCTGCCTGTACTAATGTTATATATGGCTGTTTTAAAATATATAGGTATGTCCAATTACTCAGAGGAACCTCTTTAATTGATCAGTATGTTTTGATTATTTAATTAAGCAGGTTGACCACAAAATCCTATGACTATCTATTCCCAATGAGTTTGGTGAAGTTTATTCTCAGGTAAGAGAGCAGAGGATCATGCCCTAAACTCTAGAGGTATAGCTCAGGAAGGGGTGGATTAATGTCAATCTAATCCATGGATCTGCCCATTTTGCACAGCAGATTTATGCTCCATCAAATATCAAATATCAAATACATACTGTATCTATATAAATATCAAATACATACCGTATATATTTAACAGTATATTTGCTGGTTTGTTAGAGGCACATCACGTGATCAGTTCAAGAACTACTGCAGAAGATCATCATCCTCTCAGAGCCCTATCCAGCTAACCATTTTTGCTGTGAAAAGAAAAGAAAAACTAAGAGCTCCAGCCCCAGCATTTTAAAAAGTGACTTTTTTTCTGAGAAAGATAAAGACTTGCTAGATTTCACTCTTGTTAGCATTCATCCTGCCATGGATCTAATAGGTATAAAAAAACCTTAGTCCATTCCCAGCAAGATCAATGGCAAAATCCTTTTATAATCCTAGTGGTGAGCATCTAGTTCTGTTTCCCAGATGATTCTCAGTTCTGACACTGTCCCTGTTCACCCCTAATCCCACCTCACAAATTCTGTTGTGTGCCGAGGTCTGTATTATATTATGTGCAAAATATGAATAATTTAAAGATATAGAGCAGGGATTCCCCTTGGATGTCTGTTTTGAACAATGACTGGAGAAAACTAAGTGAATTAAGAATGGCTGCGACTAGGTAGCTGTATGTAAGCTAAATTAAGAATTCAGCAAGCCTATATAAGCAGTTCCCTGGTTATTTATTTATTTAATTTTTATCCCACCTTTATTATTTTTATAAATAACTCAAGGCGGTGAACATACCTAATACTCCTTCCTCCTCCTATTTTCCCCACAATAACAACCCTGTGAGGTGAGTTGGGCTGAGAGAGAGTGACTGGCCCAAGGTCACCCAGCCGGTTTTCATGCCTAAGGCGGGACTAGAACTCACAGACTCCTGGTTTCTAGCCCAGCACTTTAACCAATAGACCAAACTGGCTCTCTAATTGCTTTTGCACAGCTGTCTAACTTCATACCCTCTACACCAGGGGTGGGGAACCTTTTTTCTGCCAAGGGCCATTTGGATACTTATAACCGGGGACCGGGGGGTGGGGGGCGGGGTTTCTGGGATTTCCGCGGACTGGGGGCCGGAGTTTGCAGGCGGGAGCCAATCACAAGCACTGGGGGGGCGGGGTTTGTGGGCGGGAGCCAATCGCGTGGAAGGGGTGGGGTTTGCAAGCGGGAGCCCCACGGGCCTTAGGCGGGAGCCCCGCGGGCCGTATATGGCCCGCAGGCCTGACGTTACCCACCCCTGCTCTACACAGATTGGACTTTAACTCTTACACTTCTCAGTCATCCCAGAAAGGCCATTTTAGTGACTTAGACTTCAGGTACAGAACCCAACAGAATGAAGATGGTTGGATAGGAAAGAAGGCAGAGGTGCACTACATGTGAGAGAACAGGGGAGAAGCTAAGACAATACCATTTTGCTTGGCCAACTTCTAGTCCTATGCAGCAAGGCCACCTGCCCAGACAGGGTTGGTTATATGTTATATGATTGCTTCTTATAGTTTTGTATTTGGGGAAGGGGAGGATATTTAGGGGTATTTTTATTCAATAGCAAAGAAGTGTTACATTCCTTGATTTCAATGGCTTGTTGCTTGCTGCTCTGCCTCAGTTAGCATAATGTCTCCTGGGTCAACTATTTTGTCCTTTTTCTAACCACCACCTTCAGAACTTGCCTCACTATTCCATATTGCACGGAAAACGTCATCTAATTTAATGCTACTGCCAATTTGTTACACATCTTCGTTTTGACCTTTTTCACTCCTGTCACCTGCCCCAGATTTACTGTATATTATTGAGGTAGCTGATTGGTTCCACTGAAAGAGGGGGTTTTTTTGCTGATGATTTAAAGAGGAATTCTGCAACTTCCTTTTTATTGTACTGGCTGCATTTGCTATTGCCACCAGCATATGTCAGGATAACGAAGAGGGAGAAATGCTTATTCAGGTTTCATGGATTTGCAGATGAGTAGTTACTTGTGTGGATTGTATTTTTACGTGTCAGGGTTCTTTACTTTAAGAATTACAATATTTGATTAAAAAAGGCACAAGTCATAATGTTAAAAATACATGCAGCTGTAACTTTAAGGATCACAAGTTTTATTGGAACAGATGTGGCTTCAAATGAGCCAGGAAATAAAGAAAGAATTCATTGTTTTGATGCCATCAAAGGGGCAGTAGTGTCACCAATTGTAATTGCCATCTGGTACAGGGCAGAAGCCACCTGACTGGCTTTCATTTAACCTCTCCAGTTTGAAACAGCTCCATAGTGTCTCTTTTACTTCTGCATAAAGGCAATTTCCCATTTGTTTTTCAGCCACCAGAATCACCAGTTCTAAATAGATCAAAATGACTGCTCAAACACCATGTTCAAAGATGAACTTAGAAAAAGAAAGAGAGAGAAAGAGATTCCAGCAATCTTTTTCCAGGTATCTGTTTAAAACTATGTTTTATAACAGGGCTGTGCAAATCATTCCCCAAGGCATTTCAGCCCTCTGGATGTGCTTCTCACATTTACTGGTGGAAATGTTTTCTGTCTGTGCATACACAAGCACAGAAGACCTCTGGAGAGCCTTGAAGCAATCATGCCCTGGTTTTCAGCAATTGCAGCTGCTTTCCGTTTTGAGAAACAAACCCAGCAGAGCACCTGAGCGATTTATTTGTGCAGGCTTATTCTTGGGGGTAGGGGCGTGGTGGCTCAGCGGGTAAGATGCCAGGCTTGTTGATCGGAAGATTGCAAATTTGGAGGTTCGAATCCCTAGCCCCGTGTGATGGAGTGAGCTCCCGCACTAGCCCCAGCTCTTGCCAACCTAGCAATTCGAAAGCATGCAAATGCAAGTCGATTAATAGGTACCACTTTGGTGGGTAGGTAACAGCGTTCCATGTGCGTCATGCCGGCCACATGACCGTGGAAGTGTCTTCGGACAGCGCTGGCTCTTCGGCTAACAAACGGAGATGAGCATTGGCCCCTAGAGTCGGACACGACTGCACAAATGTGTGGGGGGAACCTTTACCTTTTATTCTTGGGGCTATATGGGCTACAAAAATCCAGACGACCATTAGATGGCAAACAAACAGATACAAAAAACTCTAATTCTTTGTTGCTAATAATAATAATAATTTAATAACAAATGATCCACATTTCAGCAGTCTAGATATGGTAGTTCTACTATTCTATAATTCTGTATTTTTCCCAAACTTTTGCTAACTTATTTATATTTTCAAAGCATTTCCCCCACTTTTTAAAATGGGAAATACACTTCACTCCTGCTGTTAAAATGTGTCACTATTGCAATGTGTAAGAACTTCCCTCCAGAGAGAACTTTCCCTCAAGTAACTGTAGGCCATCCATTTATTGCCAACATGAAATGGTTTTGTCTTGACTGAATTGCAGCAATTTGCCCTGCTAGCAATCTCTCCATTTTGCACAACGCCCCCCAACCCAACCCCATGCCCACAGAGATCTATGCAAATAGACTTTCTTAATCCATAATACATAGATGTCAGGACTAGATACAACCAAACAGCTGCAGGTGATGGGCAACCTGCACGGTCCTACTGAGGCCCTGGTTATTGCCTGGAATAGGAGGGTGACTGAGGCCTTGGATCGGATTGCGCCCGTGGGGCCTCTCTCCTTTCGTGGATCCTGTCACTTTCCATGGTTTATGGAAAAGCTGAGGGAGATGAAGCAGATTAAGAGATGCCTAGAGCATAGCTGGCAGAGAACCAAGAACTAACTTGTCCGAACACGGGTAAGAGCTGCTATTAAGGCCTACCTTGTGGCAGTAGTTTACAAACCATGACATGTTAAGCCAAAATCAAAGAAACACGTTATGGGTTTAATGCAAAGTATTATTACTTTTATCTTCTTCTATCTTCTTTTTCTATCTTTTCTACTTTTTGTATTTTTATAATGGTTTTTTATGACTATTTAATTTGTAAGCCGCCCAGTGTCACTTTTATAGTGAGATGGGTGGTGAATAAATGTAATAAATAAACAAATAAATAAAGTGAGAACCAAGTGGCTGGTTCAGGACCACAGCCCTGTCCCTCCCTAAATTGCCACAATATAATACAGTGAATGGGAGGACCTCCTTATGGTGCCCGCAGTGTCTTGAAGTTGCAGCTCCGAGACAGCTGACCTATGCCTGCCCTCCGCATTTCAACATTTCTGTTGAAAAAGGTGAAAGATGGGCAGTGGGAATTTTGGTGGACCAAGTTTTGTCTACAGATGGAAGACCCCAATCATAGGCTTGCTGCTGTACCACTCAGTTGCCTTCTGATTATATGAAACTCCCTTCTGATTGTTGTTGTTCAGTCGTTAAGTTGTGTCCGACTCTTCGTGACCCCATGGACCATAGCACCCCAGACCTTCCTGTCCTCCACTGTCTCCCGGAGTTTCCTCAAATTCATGTTCATTACATCGGTGATGCTATCTAACCATCTCATCCTCTGCCATCCCCTTCTCCTTTTGCCTTCAGTCTTTCCCAGCATCAGGGTCTTTTCCAGTGAGTCCACTCTTCGCATTAGGTGGCCAAAGTATTTGAGCTTCAGCTTCAGTATCTGTCCTTCCAAAGTTACTGAAAAATATTTTGGGGCATGAAAACATGAAAATTAACACACACACCTCAAAGGCTTAATGTAGTTTTCTTTAAAGGTGGGGGGGGGAAACAAACTCCTCTCCTCAGTCCCAAGGAACTCTTCACTATGCCTACATGCTTAATGTAGCTCACAGCCCCAAAAGAGCTATCCACTCCTATGGCTACTGAATCTGGGCTGCAAACATCCAAATGGCAGCGAAGAGGTGTTGGGTATGTATATACAGAATGTGTTGTGTGCATGCTGCAGTCTAGTAGTCTTCTGGACATTACATTTTGCAGGCCAAATATGGTCCTGCTCAGAAAATATTCTGAGGAATAACTAATTGAGAAAGAGCGAATGCCTCTTTGTAGTTTAGCTTTTTAAAGTGCTTTCAGGATGCATTCTCTTTTATATGCAATGGTTACATTGTGCCAGCTACGTTGTTAACTGTGTTTTAAACAGAGAGGACTCAAAGTTGTTACTACTTTAATCCTTGATTCTATTATTTTAATATGAATGAATTTACCTTGCTTTTAATTCCATCATTTAAAACAATAACTTAAATATTTAAGTAAGCAACAGTGGTTTTACCAAAATCGCTAGAATTTCATGTCAACATCTCAATCTATTGTTGCAAAATTGCCTGTCATTATGGTTTATAAGCTATAAGGTTTCCCAAAAGTTTAATTAACCTCTTCTGCTGTGCTGTGCTGAAATATTACATATTATAGTTAATTTACCTTCTATTCTATTCTAATTTACCATCACCTTCTATCTAGGGCAAAATTAAGAAGGAGGAAAAAGGTAGCAATAAAGATTCAGAGGTAGTCAGAATATATCAATTATTTATATTAACATTCATTATCATACTAAAAGGCAGCACAAAGACCACAGGGAATTGTTGGGTTCATATAATTTTGTTCTAATTATTCCAATTTACTGTAATTAAATCAGCAGGAAAAAACCCAAGTGAGAGAAATAGTGATGTCCCTTTTAATGCCAACTGACAGAAAAGGTTTTTTATTTTTTATTATTATTACAATGTTATTTACAATAATTATATTTGGGAGTGACAGAATACAGGCCTACTGAATACATCAGAGTTTCAAGAAGGAAATTGCTTTATAAACTCAGGCTGCAACTGGGTGATAATGGTTTGGAGCCATTAAGGAAAGGTGAAAGAGAGGACACCGAACAGAGAGCCTGCAAAAGAAGGTGGGAATAGTCTAGCACAGGGGTGGGGAAGCTTTTTTCTGCCAAGGGCCATTTGGATATTTATAATTGGGGACCGGGGGGCGGGGGGGGTTTCTGGGATTTCCGCAGACCGGGGGCCAGAGTTTGTGGGCGGGAGCCAATCACAAGCACTGGGGGGTGGGGTTTGCGGGCGGGACCCAATCGCATGGAAGGGGCAGGGTTTGTGGATGGGAGCCCCGTGGGCCTTAGGCAGGAGCCCCATGGGCCGTATATGACCCGCGGGCCTGACGTTGCCCACCCCTGGTCTAGCAGGATGTGAATGCGAGGTGAGGGCTCTCTTGTGGAGCTGGGTTGGCCTATCAGTGAACCTGCATGCCCCAAAATGCCATTGGCCTGAGCTACTATTAGTTAACATGGAGCTGCATTAACCAGTGGGCAAACCTGCTTACCCAAGGTTAACATGAGGTGCCTTTCTGGCATTTGAGCAACAGAGACAGGCAGCCTAGGGTCTTGACTTTCCCACCATGCTCACCTATAACCTGCTTCAGCCTGCAGGGGACCCAAAGCAGTTTTGACCACCATAAACTGGCCCTGCCTCCTTGTTACTAAGCCCACCTGGTTTCTCCACAGTTTCAGCATCAGAGGGCAATGCATGCATGCTCAGACCACTGAGAGTCTGATTCTAGGAACTTGAATGGATGATGGAATAGAGCAGTGTTTCTCAACCATGGCCACCTGAAGATGTGTGGACTTCAACTCCCAGAATTCCCCAGCCAGCATGAATTCTGGGAGTTGAAGTCCACACATCTTCAAGTGGCCAAGGCTGAGAAACACTGGAATAGAGAGATACATAAGAGACTAAGGCCAACATCCACAGCAATTTCTCAAGGAAAAAACTGGGCTTCTCAGCTGACATTCAGAAGCCCCACCTTCCCAGAGAGTATTTATGCTTATGACGACTCCTGACTCTGTGAGCACCTGAGAGGCAGGAAGCAGGGGGTCTGGGAAATTTTCTTTTTTTAATAGGTTACATGGCCTGAAAAGTTTGAAATCCCTGGAGTAGAGAAACAGCAGTAGTATGCTCCTCCATACAAGCCCTCTGATAGTAGGATTTGCAGAGATGATAAAATTCATTGGGCAGATATGTCAATATCAGGGAGCACATCACACTACTCGACTCCCCCTCGAGCTTTGTCATAAAGGGCAGGGCAGCTGTAACAAGCAGCAGATGCTGCAAAGTTCTAGAAAGTCCATTGAATCATGGAATCAATTAAAATCACTCTGAAGTGAATCAAAGGCATCTGATTCAATTCTTTGCTTTGAATCATTTGGGAAACTTGATTGACAAATAACTTGATTCCAAGATGTGATTAAACCTTAGTGAAATTGAAGATCTGAATTAAAGCTCTATACAGCTTTATTGATGACTTTGAGCACTAATTTAAAAATCATATTATTCTTCTATTTGTACAACTTTATTAAAATACCAAATCCAAAATCAGGAAAAAAAATAGGATCCTTTATTATTTTAATTGATAGACTGACTAAAACTTTAGTTCACCAATATGCAATATGCACATTTTAAAAATAGGGGAACTAAGAGTTTAGGGCACATGTTTATTTTTAATCAATAATTTCTGGTGCACAATGTAATAAGTAAATAGTACAACAATATTAGCAAGCTCTTTCCTTATAATAATTGTTAAAGTGTAAGTTATATATACATTACATCAAACACCTATACCGCATTGATCTTTGGACTATTTACCATTCATCATATGTTGTATTAATGATTTAAAGGGTAGCTAGTAAATGGAATACACAAAGTCATTAATTGGTTGACAACTTAATTACTCCCGCCCACAAACCCCGCCCCTTCCACATGATTGGCTCCCACCCGCAAACCCCACCCCTTCTGCACGATTGGCTCCAGCCCACGAACCCCACCCACTTCCCCACGATTGGCTCCCGCCTGCAAACCCCGCCCCCAGTCCACGAATGGCCCTTGGCAGAAAAAAGGTTCCCCACCCCTGAGCTAGGTGATGCCATGTGGCTGGGCAGGTTTAAAATAGCTATTTAGTAAAATATCAGGACTCTTCTTCTGAACAAGTCAATACTTTGTGCTTCTGTTAATTGTTCAAAGTATCTTTTTAAGGAAATTCACATTAACTTTGCACTCTTTGGTAGGCTGGTATTATTTATATCTCTTTGTTTTTGGTTTGAATGGAGGATAGGCTGGGGGTGGCATTGGGGTTAGGTGCTGAATAATTAAGAAACTTCATTCATTGAAGGTTTTTTTTTGCAGAGAAAGGATTCTGCATCAACTTTACGGGGCTGAACAAATTGTGCGTTTCCTTTTGGATCTGTTGCTCTGTATGAGTCAAGCATGTCCCATACAGTACTCTCCTGTAGCTGCACATTGCGTGAAGTGTTAGTGCTAAGGAAGAAGGTTTCAAATAAATTGTCTGATTGAGATGAATCAAGGTTTCACATTGAAGATCTCCTATAAATATGAACAGATGACCTTGTCAAGTTTGATTTAGCTCAGCTTCTCATTTTTCCAACCTTAATTCTAGCCCATTTCCACATTCGTTTGTGATTTATATAAAAATTCTACATGAACACTCATATGCATATTTTTCTAACATACACATTTTTGTACAGTTCTCCATAACATGTGCATTTTAATACAGATGTCTTTGCAAGTGATTTTTTATGGGCCTGTCCCTTTCGTTGTAATGCATTAGCAGAAAGGCATTACAAATACTGTAAAGGTTTCTGTAATTTCTATGCATACTTTCTCCTAATATTCAGTTTGTTGTATATTGTTGTATATTTTTAACGTTGAATATGAGTCAAATAAATCTCTTGCAGAAACCCTCAACATTCATATCCATACTTTTCCAAGGAATCCCAGGAAAATGACAGGCCTGGACAAATTATATACCTTTATGGAAAAGGATAATGCTTATAATAAATAATGGTTTCAATACTTCTATGCAAGCTCAGCTTAACAGACATTCTTCCCATTTCCTTTCAAGTAAGTTTAGCTAAGCAGGGATAGGAAATGTAACAAATTTGTCCTAAGGGGAGAGAAAAAGATCCAAAAGAAATGAGCTGTATAGTATACTAGGGGGAAAAATCAATATCCTCCTCCTCTTAAGATGTAAAGCTAGTAATCAAGGGGGAAAGCTCTTTATCAGCAAGCTCATATTTCATGTGTCAAAGAAAATGGAAAAGGATTTAATTAAGTGGCATGATATCTTAAGAGAAAATATATTTCCACATGTTGGGGCCTTATCTTTAGTCTAACCAAATAGAAAGACACCTTTTGGAAAAGGATTGTTTATGAGTTGCAATCCATCAAGTGATGCTATAGGCATCATACCCAAAGACCCTGCATATAACAGTTTGTCAAAAGAAGTCAACACCTCCAAGATGTGTTCTGAAAACCTGACACAACATGTTGAAGAGCAATTCTTTATGGCCATCTTATAACAAGCAAAAGGCATGCCACAGAAAGTCAGCTTGCTCTTGGTATCCAATCCCACCCTGTAGACGTATGATGATGGCCTGATGTAGGGGTGGATAACTGGATAGCCTTTTCCTGGTCTCTGTTTCCCTCTTTCCGGCCCCTAAGCGCTGTGTAGATGTTCTGCCTAGTGCCCAAGCAGTGTTCAGGTGCTCAGACAATTGGCTCTTTTAGATCCAGAGACAATAAGCACACCAGTGGATAAAGAGACTTTAAGCTTTATTATAAACTTAAGCAAACAGATTTAACCAGAAACACAGTTTAACCAGAAACACAGTTTAGGCAGATTAAACAAAAGCATAAAAAGCATAGCACAAAGAAAGGAAATCATAACATACCAGCAGGTTGACACCCTATCCCCTTTAGCTGTCAGGAGCCCCTTGACCAGAGATACCCCAGGATGGCTTTTTTCCACAGCATCTAGCGCTAAGATCTGCGCAGAAGCTCCCAAACTCAAACAAACAATCCTAAGGTTTTTATCAAAGTCTGGCCCTAAAGCCTCATGACCCTGTTTCCATGGTTGAGAGATCTGACCTTGACAGGATAGTTCCCAGGGCCTGGAGCACCTGTTTCCAAGAGCCTGGGAAGCTATACAGATAAGCTAATGCTTAACAAAAACAATCTTGGGGGTTTTCCCTTATCTCCCCCCCTCATTCCAAACAGAAATAAAAAACAAGGCAGCTAAACATAAGCTTTAACTCAAAATAAACTCTAAGTTTCTTCGTGTGAGGGAGAAAATCAAAATATATCACTTAACTCCTTGAAATAACAATGGTCTTCTGCGTTGCCACTACAACATCATTTTTTGGAGTTAGCAGGTTAAAATAAAATACACGTCTTATGAGACACTTTGTGCACCAATTCTGTTTATTTTATTTTGGTCTAGTGCAGGGCTTTCCAAAGTGCTGCCGCTGGCGACACACCAGCGGCAGCGGCGGCGCGCACACACACGGCGACGGCGCGGGGGGGGCGTGTGGCGGCGCACGCGCGCACGATGGTGGCGCGGGGGGGCATGCGGCGGCGGGGGGGCGTGCAGCGGCACGCACGTGCATGGCAGCCGCCGTGCGCATGCGCGCCGCCGCCGCTTCCGGGTGGTGTGGCGACACACCACGCTGTGTGTGGCGACACACTTTTGTGTCGCCACACACAGTTTGGAAACCTCTGGTCTAGTGGTTTAGGTGCTGGGCTAGAAACCAGGAGTCTGTGAGTTCTAGTCCCACCTTAGACATGAAAACCAGCTGGGTGACCTTGGGCCAGTCACTCTCTCTCAGCCCAACTCACCTCACAGGGTTGCTGTTGTGGGGAAAATAGGAGGAGGAAGGAGTATTAGGTATGTTCGCCACCTTGAGTTATTTATAAAATAAAAATAAATTTTTTAAAAAATGTTTACATTTGATGGTTTGCTACTGATTTTCATCAGTGCAATCTTGGATGATTCCACAAGGCATGAAAAAAAAGAATGGGGTATATGTGGCTATAGGTCTCACCCTAGGAAAAAGTGGACAAAAATAAATTGCTTGTGTAGAGTAGGCTTAGCAATTTAGAACATACCCACTTTGGAGATCCAGCCCGCTATTTTTTTCTTCTTGAAAGACATTATGTGGCCTGTGGAGGGCATACCGGTTGCAACTTACAATGTAAACAAATACTCTGTAGTTCAAAGATGGCAGAGTTTCATCATTATGAAATGTTAATAAGCCACTTACTGTATGTTTTGATTTGGAGATGCAAGATCCCTACCAAGGCTTAAAATGCTAAATGTTCAATATTAAATTGGGAAACAGAATAATCATTTTAAGAGAATGTTTGAAAATTGCTTGTTAATAACCCCAAATAGCAATATCCATGTTATTAATCCATGTTCAGCAGTCACTACTTATTGGGAGGATACTTTTCCTTGCATGTTTGAATTATAGAGGGAAAGCAGAATCCTTAATGAAATCCATAGGCCTCTGATTTCCTTGTCCATTTTCAGTGTAGCCAAATCAATCCCATTATATATTAGAAAAAGAGTAACTATGAGGGTCAGGATCAGAAGTAAAGAGTTGCTCTGTAACTTAAATGGATTGCAGATAACTGTAACTGCTTAAAACAAGAATCAAATGCTGTTGCTAAAAATTTATTGTTTGCTTGTTTCTCAATCATTCTCATTCCACTGAGTGAAAAATTCAGTACAAATTTGCTTTTTATTTGTTTCTCAAAGGAGAAAGAAATACACTGATGAAGTGACCAAGATATGTATGAACACTAGCATCCAAAGCATCACAATATTACAGTGCAAACCATGCATTTGTGTCTGTAGTCAGGACACAAGTACAAAAGGCCAAGCACTATGTCATGGCATCATGATGCATGCTTTGTCATTTTTTCATCATCATGGTTTGTACCAGATGCCTAGGTGTGCGAAAGCCCCAACTTCCATTCTGTAATCATCTCTCCCTGGCTTCCCACACCACAACTAACTCCTAAGGAAAAAAAAATCATGAAGCACTACTTCCATGGGCATTTTCCAGATCAAGAAGGGTAGATTATGACTGTGGATGCTTCAAAAATGATGCAGTGGTGTTTTGGACCCTGTGCCTAATCTTTTTCACCCTTCCACGCAAGCATGAAATAGATGCCCATTCTGACTTCTGGGAAGAAATGGTGAACTGAAGACAGCTCCACTAAAAGTGAGCCGACGGCCGCAGCTGAATGAAGACCTGGCGAGTAGATTGGCTCTTTGTAATTCCTCTCTGGACAAAGAGAGGACTTAAGATCACCCACAAGTACTCCAGACAGTTGCTTCTCGTGAGGAGACCTCAAGGCAGTGGTTTCTGATGGGTTTAGAGCGCTGGGATATGAAGGAACAGCCATGTTGCTCAACCCACAGTCAGCGCCTTTAAAAGGATAGTGCGTTCACATACTTCCTTTTCTAATCACTTTCAGAAATTGCTTGTTAACTGCTTTTCAACTATTAGGAACCTTTGGATCAACAAGATTAAAGTCAATCCTTAGCAAAATAAGTTTTAAATACAAGTTTAAAGACTTAATTATTTTTTTCTGGAATAAACAACAAAAGGGTGATTAAAACTTTGTTTTTAGAAAGTTGCAAATGGACTAAGGGTCCAGATAAATTTGAAATAAGATTTTGGAATTAATTATAAGAATCCTTCCCATGGGAAAATGCTTTTGTTTTGAATACTTAAAAAAACATGATAGGATGGGACTTTGAAGGTTGGACACTAGAGGAAACTAGAACGAATAAAGATTACAATTAAAGGAGAACACTTAAATTTGACTTACTAATACAGAATGGAGCAAAATATTTTAACTTTTGACATATTAAAGGATATTTTTGAACAATGGACCCAGAAGTTAATTTTAAGAGTGTCTGACTCTCTATATAGACTGTGTTTAAAAGACATTATGGAAGAGGAATAAGATTTATCAGACAAAACTGAGACTGATCTGAAAGTGGATTTAAAAATGAGGACTTCCGGTGGGGACATGGCGGACTGAACAGCTGTGCTTGCGGGCTCCGCGGGCAGAACTGACAATGCGGCATTTTTTTTGGGCTCAGGCAGGCTTTTCCTGAAGCCCAGGAGCATTTTACCAGGAAAGGAAAATGCTCAGAATCACCCCATTTGTCCTCCAGGATGGCAGCTTACAGCTAGAAGATCATAAACAGCATTCGTGCTCTAATGGTAAGAGCTGCCGGGAGGCTGGAACGTCACCATTTTCCAAGCCACGCTGTAGCCTTAAAGGGACATTAAGACCGGCCACCCCATTTCTAAATCACCCAATTTATATTTCTTTTAAGTATATGTACCCTAAGAGAGGCTTTCTATAGCAAGGAGAAGTGGGCTCTCTTGGTGCTTATCATTAATTTTGGGATTAATTTAAACAACATTTTTTTTAGTTTTGGCTTGTTTTCCATCCAAATCTTAAGGAATATTGAGAGTAAATACTTGTCTCCCTATTATCATCTTTGTAGTAAATTTGAAGAAATTTGTGTTTTCCTACATGTTGAATCAGCTGTTTTGAACTTTCACTTTTCTGCTTCTACTTTCCCTGGGGAACTGTCTGCATATCTCACTTTCGCTTGTGGAAACACATTCCTTCATATCTTCAACTTTCACTGGCTAAGCTTCTAGGGGGTGCCATAATCTACTGTATGAGACATGGAGGACCTCAAACAGACTTTCTCAGACTTCCAACGAGACTTCAAGCAGATTTTTTCTGATTCTTACCAAGTTTTTATGCAAGGCATTCAGGATATTGTGGAAAATATGAGTTTTAAAATGTCTCATCTGGATGGGGATGTCGTGGATGAAATGGAAGAATTTAACACCATAAGGAATGTCTCTTCGACTTCTGCTGAGATTCTGGAGGAAGATTGGATAGTTGAGTTGAAGAAATTAAAGGGAGAGATCGAGCTGTGAGCCATAAGTGAAATTGATCTTCTGATGGAATGCCTTGGAAAAGAAGGGTTTACTATGTATGGGATGTTTCCTGAAGAGAAGTCGGAGTTTTTGAGGGGGGCAGTTGGGCTGTTTGATTTCTTTAAGAAAAAGGCTTTGTGTATATTGTGGGGATGTGTTAATGCTTTGGTTTATTTTGAGGTGGGACAAGAGTTTAAGAATATTTATCTGGAATGCTTTTAGGGTTTGGCGGATTTCATTTATCTTTAACAATTTGGATTAAGATTATTAAAATTGCTGTACTATCAAGTATAATGGTAGACAATATATGTGTTTTTTAGTTTTATCTTTATTATAGTAGACAGGGATGCATAGAATAGTAGTAGGAAGGAAATAATTTTTAAAATGTTATCTTTGGGGGGGAAGTTGATTAGGAGGTGTGTGTGTGTGTGTGTGTGTGTGTGTATGTATGTGTGTATATATATATATATATATATATATATATATATATATAATGTGCCAATGGTATGATTTATAGAAATGAAAGTGGATTTAAAAATGACAAGCTACGAGAATGATATGGAAAAAGATGCTACATTGAACATACAAAAGAAACTGACTGATGTCCCTCCTTTTGGGGGGAGATGGGCGGTGATAGAAGTTGGATAAATAAATAAAATAAATAAATAATAATTAAAAGGAATATACAAATAGCAAACCAAGAGAATGACCTGGATAATTTTACTATATTGGATTTACAAAAGAGGCTTGTTAAAGCTTTGAAGCATTTTGTGAGCAAGTACAAAAAAAAAATGAAATCAAGTTTTAGGACATTATTTGAAGGGACTAAAGATCAAAATTGTTAAAAGTAAAAGGAAGGGATATAAAGTGGGTTTATTTGATCAAGGTTAAAATAAATATGTTATCTCTGGTAAACGTTAATGGGGACTGAAATGACGAGGCTTTAAGGATTTGTTTATAGATAAGAGATGAGATATGGGAAGAAGAGATCCTTTGTTGTATTTTAAGAGAAGGTAATAAGTTATTAAAATTGTTTATACTTGTGATGAAGGGGGAAGTCATTTCTTTATAGATTTATTTTCTTTTTCTTTACTATATTCTTATTTTTTCTTTCTTTTCTATTTTTTTCTTTTCTGCACCTTCTATTTTTTCTTCTTATTCTTTTTTTTAGTTTGTATTAGTTATTTTATCATTGTAGTTGTAATTTTTAAAAAATTACTATTTTAAAAAAAGATGCCCATTGCTGTGAGGAATCTACTCATTCATGTGACTCTTAAAGTAGGGGCACTTCTTTTCAGGCTCATGTGAAAAGTAGAGCTACCATATCTGGCCTGAAAAAACCAAACACCCACTAAACTAGAGGTCCCCAAACTCTTCAGCTCATCAACCCCTTCATGAAGTTTCAGATTGTTCATCGAGCCCCCCCAACATTTATTATATGAAGATAATTTAATAAATACTACTTTAACTAATAGTACTACAATACTACAGTACTGCAGTGCTTTTTTCTTTTAATCCATTCAATTGTGTCTGATTCTCTGCAGTTTTCTTGGCAAGTTTTTCAGAAGTGGTTTGCCATTTGCCATTGCCTCCTTCCTAGGGCTGAGAGAGAGTGACTGGCCCAAGGTCACCCAGCTGGCTTTCATGCCCAAGATGGGACTAGAACTCATGGTCTCCTGGTTTCTAGCCTGGTGCCTTAACCACTACACCAAACTGGCTCTCACTACAGTACTACAGTACTACAGTACTACAATAGTACTACTACAATATAATAGTACTACAATAATAATAATAATAATAATAATAATAATGATGATGATGATGATGATGTGGCATGTAGACAACTGAAGGCTGCTCTCCCGGGCGGCTGACCATCCAACCCTGGGTAACACTGTCTCGCCACTAGCCACCTCACCTTCAGGACTAGGGACTGGCATGGAGCTCTACAGACACCCCAAAAAATTAATTGACCCCAATTGACCTTCCATTATTTACCGACTACCTATTGACCCCCAGCCATTTATCGACCCCTTGGATAGTCTGATTGACCCTTGTTGGTCAATATTGACCACTTCGGGAATTCCTGCACTAGAGGGATGGAAAGAGATACCAAAACTCATTGTTGCCATCTGATGGCCTTCCAGGGTTTTGCAGGTCAGAGATGGGAGCCCTGTTGAAAAAGACAGTCTAGCAGAGCGGTGCTGTGCTTGGGCTCCAGGAACAACTGATGCTTTCAAATGATTTCAGAAGTGTTCACAGCCTTAGTGTGGATAGCTAGAGGGACTGCAAATTGATAGATGGATTGTGGAAAGGGGAAAAAAATAGAATGTCACAACAATAAAATATCCTTAAACACTCAAAGAAATTGAAAATGAAAATGAAAATATCCTGACAAATAGGTTGAAAAACAGAAGCCGCGTTCTGCTATATAAGTATAGGTACTTATATAATTATATAATTTAACCACTGGTGGACTATTTGCGAAATGCAGGAGGGGCGAAGCTTACATGGGGATTTGAAGATTAGGCTATAAATACAATGGGGTATATTAGACAAAGAATTATTCTTACCTATTGCATGAAAAACTAGCACTTAGGATGGATTTTTTTGTTTTCATGACCAGGGATAGATTGGAAGTTACCTATGTTTCATACTTTTTTCTTTTTCTTTTACTTTACCACACTTTTTCTTTTCTTTCCTTTTATTTTGTATTTCTATTTCTTTTTCTATTTCTAACTTTTAACTATGTATTGTAAAATTCTAATAAAAAAAATTATTTAAAAAAATGTAAGTATAGGTACAGTATATTGTATACTTTTGCTCATGACTTCTTGAGATCTCCTAGTGGGATTTATGCTGTAATTACATGTAATTACATTGTAATTGTAAACAAATGACAAATGCAGAATGTCAAAGAAATTTAAAACCCTCCCAAACACTGATGAGTTCTTGGTCCAATCCACACAATCCAGTGGCTACCAGAGCTGTGAATGCAGAATTACCTTTTCAGTTGTTGTTTTTTTACTAACCTACCACTTGCTGGGAGTGATAGTTTCAATTAATTAATAAACAGAATATTTCCAGATAATGAAACAGCTAAGGAGATGCCAGTCACCCTATCAAGTGCATTGGAAAATATACCATAAATGCAAATCAAAAGCAATTATCCAACTTTTGTTGATTTTTTAGAAACACTTCAGCAAGTACAGATGGCATTTCTTACAAAGATGACAAGTTTTTCCAGTAGTTATCTTTGAAGACTCTCAAGGTTCAATTAAAACTAATTTTTTGATATATCTAGAATAAATATTTATAAATAAATATAGAATGAATGAATGAATGAACGAATGAGTAGAATAAAGCATGCAAATGCAGAAAATATTGCTAATTTTGTGTACATTTCCAAGACCTGGCCAGGCATGAAAGGGGGAGTTCCCCTTTTGGAAACATGTCAATCCAGTTTTTGGGTACGGCATCAGCTGAGAGCCCAGGATGGGGACAGGGAAAAAGCTATGGTCATCCAGGATATTCTGGTGGCTTTCAGAGGCATTGGCCTCCAGATAATTGGATGTGAGACTCTGTTTGGGCTCTAGGGATCTGTTGGAATTGTTGCTCCTGTACCAGTCTCCCTGCTGTGTTGCCTGAGCTCCTAGATTCTCTGCCTGGGCTCCTAGATTCCATGGCAGGTTGGTGGTGGAGTTCCCCAGGCTTATGGACTAGGGGGACTTTCACTTGCCTTTTCTGGGTGTAGAGTTGGAGGTAGCGTAGGACAGCCACCACGTCAGGCCCAGCCCAAGAACGACGAAGAATCAGTCCATTCAAACTTCAGTTCTTTATTTGCTCACACCGTATAGACAGAATCTTGCCAGACTAAAGCTAATCTACCTAACCTAAGGGGAAATAACCTGGGAGAGCTCTAGGGCAGGGCTATTCTGAACCTCTTCATTTTCCCACCATTGCTTCCCGGACTGTGCCTCCTCTTATCTCCTCCACCCCCTTGGAATGTGCTCCCTCCTTCTTGAGAACCAGCAGCACCACTGAAATCCACCATATCACACACACCCTTCAGAGACACATTCCATAACACACCATGACAGCTATGGACCTGACCCAGGTTATCAAGTGCCCAACACATAACAAGGGTCACTCAGGACAGTGGTGGTGTGATCTGGAGAGATTGTCATCATTCCCCTGCATAGTTGAATCACTTTGATTGCCCTGGAGTGCCCTTGTGCTGTCTTCTGTCACAGGGAGGCTGGACCTATTCGATCATTCTGCCCCAGGTGAATAATGGATCCCACTGGGTTTCAAATGGCACTTGGGCTTGTTCCTGAAGGTCTGGTGCTGTGATGGACTTCAGTAACACTGCTGGTTCTCAGGAAGGAGGGAGCACATTCCAAGGAGGGGAGAAAGATAAGAGAAAACAGAGTCCAGAGCTGGAGTGTGGGAAGACTAAGAGGTTCAGAATAGCCCTGCCCTGGAGCCTTCCCCCTTAGGTTAGGTAGAGTAGCTGTAGTCTGGCAAGACTCTGTCTGTACGATGTGAGCAAATAAAGAACTGATGTTTGGTTGGATTGATTCTTGGTCATTCTTGGGCTGGGCCTGACAGGTGCACAGTCCGATCAAAGCCTTAGTTGCTACTTGTAATGAGAGGGCAGCTGAGGCTTTTAACTGAATCGCACCTATGTGGCCTCTCTTTCCTGGGGCTCCCCTTGGCTTTCCTGGGGAACTGAAGGAGATGAAACACAAAAAGAGATACCTGGAGCATAGCTGGAAGACAACAAGGACTGAATTTGACTCAGCACGATGGCCTCTTTAGAGATCTTTGTCAGGTATATTGTCTGGGTTTATCCTCAGTGACCACTGTAAGTTTTTATGATTTCCTAATATTGTTTTTTTTAATTGTTTTAATATGTTCTTAGCCACCCAGACTCGCATTTGCAAGATGGGCAATCATATAAACTGATTTAGTAAATAAATCAGGCAGAAAACAGTACTCTAATCAAGGAACCACCAAAACAAAAACAAAACCTGGCAGGGCAAGCTACTATATATAAACAGGCAGCACACCCCACCCTCACTCGCACTGATGATGTTACCTAGTTGGGTAATAAAACATCTGCAAGGAAACAACCAAGTTGAGAGAGCATCAAGAACTCCACAAATAAATAAATAAATGCTATTTTAAAGGTAACTCTCTCTTGCAAAACTCAGCCTACAGAATTTGTCTTGAACTAAGTGTCTGTAATGATTAGCAAGCACAGCTTCTAGAGACAAAACAAAGTGGTGGGAAATTCATTGTGCTCTGCATGCCATTTAGCATATGTAA
The DNA here is from genome assembly GCA_023362775.1 of Charina bottae. Classification (NCBI taxonomy): domain Eukaryota; kingdom Metazoa; phylum Chordata; class Lepidosauria; order Squamata; family Charinaidae; genus Charina; species Charina bottae. Next base: position 187,472,982 of record JALMGJ010000002.1, on the reverse strand, counting down.
CAGCAAAATCTGGGACAAAAGCTTTTTCTTTTTGATCCACATTATTTTCTGGTTGATGTTTAATATCATTCTGGGGAAAAAATACCAAAAAGAAGTAGCTTCTCAGAAAAAAATAGCATTTAATTTTGTAATGAATTATCAGAAAGTTCACCAAGCAATCTGCAATTAACTCATGAAGTTAATTAACTCATGTACTGCACACTTGAAAGAGTCATAAATATTTGGGATGGCCTTAAGTATTATTTAACACAACTCACTGTTGTGACGAAAATGAGCCTGTTTCATCAGGAGGAGCAGACAAATCCTCTGGAATCTAAGAGAGCAGATGAGCAAACATATTCAAAAATTATGTTTTGTTCATGCAATTATACCTCTGTTCAAGAACTTTAATATCTTACATCATCTTCTCAGGTAGAATCGAGTATCTATTGATATCACCAAGAAATACTTCCAGAAGTCATACCAAGACTTTGCAAGTTTGCTGCGTTGCAGCTGATGAAGGAGCTGGATCTTGATGGAGCATCTCCAACTGAAGCACAAATATTTTGTCCGAAAACGCTGCTGCATATGAAGCAAAAGTTGCTATTCAGTGATCCAGGACCGAAATAAATCCCAATATGGAAGGAAAAAATCAAGCTTCTCGTTGACAGAGACTCTGTTGGAACAATTTTCTGTTGTATTAACACAAGCTGACCAAGGATCACTGCATGGGGTTTTTGAAGTGCGAGTTTCACAGATCTATCTACCACAGATCTGAGGAAGTAAAGTCTGATCAGTGTTAACATCAGTGATTTAAACAGCAGCTATAGGCCAATCACAGTTGAGCATTTCTCATTTTGTGAAATACGCACCACTGATCCCACATGATAATGTTTTCTTTGAATGCATTTTTCAACATCGTTAGGAAAAAAATGTCCAATATGGCAAACTCCTAAGGGAAGTCAGCCGAAGACATGCTGGAGCTAGAGTGTATGCAAAATACACAGATACTAGAAATGCTTTGAAAATGATACTGAAAATGTGTTCCACACCTTGTGCAGGTACAGCAGCTCTCTGGCACTCATTCAAGCAGCCCAACCTTTAAGGGACCCAGTCATAAAATGTTAATACAGCTCTTAAAGCAGTGGCATCTTTTCTTCAGGCTCGTATGCTGAAGAACGATAGGCTGCTTTAATGAATATGAGGTGCTGGATACTTCTTCCAAATCATTTTCAGTACATGCACAGGGATATTAAAAACTGTACCTTTGTCGTGATCAATATCAACTACCAATTTAATCTATAAAGCAAAACCTGCTACTGACAAAACCTTGCTGACAAGGAAAATATCTTCTTAATAGTGACAAGTTCTGCTTCTTTCCCAGTTAACCATTACTGTGTTTTCAGATATACTTCTTGGTTTGGCCTTAAAGAAAACTGCTCCCACAGAGGTCCACACTGTTCAGCACTCGTTATTAATGCCTTGTTTTGATGGATGTCTTCTTTTGGAGCTTAGTGGACATGTGCAAATGTGCAATCTGCATACCACATAGTGCATTACGTTAACCATGTCTCTATTTTTGATCCTGACATATTGTCAGCTCTGAAGGACATTTTTTTATTCAGTCCGATCTGTCCGCCAGTGGATAACTTGGCCAAAACAAGGTCAATTTTGGTATGGAAGGAGAAGCTGCTGAAAGAAAGATTGGGATTGAAAATAGACTGGGTTCAGCCAGGGCTACAGAGAAAAATAATTTCCCCAAATTTCCCTAATGCTTCCCTGGCGGGGGGGGGGGGGGAAGGGTTGGAGAACAGCTTGGAATGTTGCAGACTCCACTGGAAGCCTCCCTCATTGCTGGTCATGTGACCCAGAACATAATGCACAGAGCCCGATCTGTGTTTTCTAGTACAGCACAAGGGGAGAGCATACATACAGATGCAACTTACATGTCTCCCTCCTGATTAGACACACACACACACACACACACACACACACACACACACACACAGAGGCAACACATATGCCCCTCCTGATGAGACCCTCACAGAAACACCTACATATACACAAGAAACACTCATGGACGCACCCTGATTAATTCCTGGAAAGAAATACACCCATATACATATACCCACATGCAATACAAATCCCTCATATGAACCACTGCTGGTAGAGGTTGGAAATAATTCCAGAAGCCATTGTCCACATGCTTTCACTTTCCTGTTAAAGAATAATGTTAACAATGTGGATTTCTCCACCCCTCACCTTCATTCTGCAACAGGAACTAAATCACCAGCTCCATAGTGCAAAAGTCAAGTGCCAGGTCCCAAAATCAATAAATCAATTAATGTTGAAATAGCTTATGCCTTGATAAACTTTAGCATTTTCAATTAGAATCTCATGAGCTATTGGCATCCTCACTTGCAATCTCTGAAATATTCATAAAGTAGTGAGATTTGGGGCATTATTTTAAACTCTTAATCACCTTATAATTAATTTGTTCCTGCCCCCCAGATGCCAGTTGGGAGTGTTCTGAGTGCCCATGAGCACCTCATTAACCACCCCTTCAGTAACAGGGAATAGGAGTTTTGATTTAAAAATAATAACAATATCAGGAAAGCAGAAGTTTGGAATTAGGGAATTAACAGTGCCAAGTACAGAGTAGAAAAGTTGTTAGAGAAAAGTAAGGCTAAGCTTGGGGAACTTGATGGTTGATGACACAGAACAGGCCACACTCCGGTGGAAGAGTGCCTTAGGTAAACTTTTTACATATCAGATCAAGGGCTCTTTATGAAGAATGGGATTATGATTTTAAAGAACAGGATTGCTTTCAAAATGAAATATGTGAAAACCTGAGAAACTACAATAATACGATGGAATCAAGCATCTGAATCACCTAAAAAGGCTCACATAAATAGATCTTTCTAAAAAAAAAAAAAGCAGACAGTCATAAAGAGATTTTATACTGCAAAGAAAAATATTCTTATTCCTATTTTCAAAGTCTCTGGAGAGAGGAAAAGAGGGAAGGCTTGTGAAGCTGACAAAGCTTTGAACAGCATGATGCCTCTTATCTATAACCTTTCCTCTCAGTTTATGGGCAGCCTACACCAAGTGCCTGGCTCTTCTCTGAAATAGTTATTTCCCTCTGATCACGGTGTGGTACCTAAAGGACACATAGTGTTTGAGCCGGCATCCACACAGACAAGTGCGCTGATCCTTCACACTCTTCACCGCAGTCACCTCAATTAATGGCTCAGTTTTGTTGAACAAGCTTGCAGAGGTAGTCCTGCTATGAGGAAAGATACAGCAACTGCTTCAGGCCATAGATCTGGGGCATCAGTCAGAGTCAAATAATCTACAGCACAGAACGTTATCCCTAGGGAAGAGCTTGCGTCAAAACTCACCAAAACAAAAGCAAGCTGGATATAGAAAAATGGCTATTAGCGGTGCCCTGAGCTGTAATGGGCATCTGGCATTTTTGCTTGTTTGTTTCAGATGCGTCCAGCAAATGGAACGTTACTGTTACATTAACAGGATGCTGTATACCTGTAGAAGAGGAACAGGTTAGCTGATGGGCACCAAGGATTTGGTGATTAACAAAACATAACCTTTTTTATATTAAAACAAGAACCATCATAATAAATGCACCATATAATATGGAAACACCACCAATGAATCAGAGAGAGATTTAGCCAAAGACTGTTTCAAAGATACATGTGCTTTGCTAGTTACCTGAAAGAACAGCAAGACAGAATCTGACATACTACAGTTGGCAAAACACTCTATAAAGTCAGGTAGACCATAGACCTACTCCAGGTACTGTGCCCTCTGGATCTCAGGGGGAACCTCATTCCAGAGGGCAGGCTCTGCTACAAAGAAGCTGTGCTTCCAATAGGTGGCATTGTTTAACTGAAGGAACCCGGAGAGCACCAACCTTGCCAGATTGAATTGGCTGGGCATATGCTATGGGAGACGGGCAGTCCCTCAAGTAAGCAGGCCTTATGCCACATAGGGCTTTATAGGTAACAACCAGCACCTGGATCATTTGCAGGGGCATGCACACATTGTGGAAAGCTTTTCTTCACCCATTGTCTATTTATTTTCAACAGCATATCTTGAATATCACCCCATGCTTGCAGTTGTGGAAAAGAACAGATTAGAGCAGATATTTATTTATTTATCGAATTTATCGCCGCCCATCTCCCCCAGAAGAGGGACTCTGGGTGGTTTACAGTAAAAACACAATTAATTAATTACAGTTATACATACAATAAAATAACTATAAAATTATAAAATGTAATAAAATCCGGATGGCAGAGGTGGTTCTTCAGTCCATGAGTAAAAAGGGCCATTCTCGGGCCGTTCTAGGGAGCTAGCCATCCCCAAGAGTGAACACTGTCTTTCCTGCTCCAGGCCTGTTGACAAAACCAGGTTTTAAGTTCAACTGTATGTATTTGTAATTAACTGTGCGAGCACTAGCAACAATATTCCTTTATGCAAATATTCAGTTTAAAGGGTAGTTTTCCCTAAGCTGATCCCTTCAGATATTTTGAGGTGCAACACCCATCTGAAACAGCCCAGCATGGTCAATGATTGGGATAATATGAGATGAAGCCCAAAACTTCTAAAACTTTTGGAAATACTTGTCAAAAGTTTGTAATCTGACCCAGAGCAATGCTGGTAAGTTTCACCTTACTAGTAAGGGTTCCTCTTGTTTTACCTGTCAAAGTGTTTCAAGACCCATGTTAAGTGCGAGACAAGGTTGTTGCTTAACTAGCAGTTGATTTACTAGATGCAACCAGGAGGCGCTGAACTCAACTTAACATCCCTTCCAATTTGAAATTGTTTTCCCATGCTACTGGTTCATGGAGGGCCCAAATTCAGCCCTTAAAAAGGAAAGTCAAAAGGAGTGTAGCTGCCACCCTAACAGCTTGCACACTTAATGAGGTAGTTATAAACTGGGTGGACTAAAGGTGTTTGAAGTCAAAGTAATAGCACAGATGTCCTATGGCTTCCAAGTATGTGCATATAAGGATACAGAACCCCTAGAAGTGGTTCAATCAGGCTTTTTAAGAGACTTATTTTTGTTTTTTTAATATAATTTTATTGAAAGTTTAAAAAAAAGACTAAAAATTAATACAAACTAAGACAGAGTAAGAAGGAAAAAAGAAACAGGAAGAAATAAAAAAGAAAAAGTGCAAAAAGAAAGGAAAAAAAGGTAGAAGAAAAATAGAAAAGAAAGAAAAAAGATATAAAGAAGTGGCTTCCGATCTTCTTTACAGCAGTTATAAGTACAATCATGAATCTACTTCTTTCTCTAAAATTACAACATGTCTCTCTCTATCATCTATCCTGTGTAATCATCAAAACCATAAATCACAAGTTCATTTTTTTCTGTTTTCCACAAAAAGTCCATAAGGGGTTTCCAGTCAGCAATAAATGTAGATATTGTCTTTTTTCTAATCAAAGAAGTCAATTTAGCCATCTCAGCGTGTTCCATCATCTTCACCAACCATTCCTCCATTGTCGGGATTGCTGAGTCTTTCCATCTTTGTGCATACAGTAATCTCACTGCAGTTACCATATACATATACAAAAACAAAGTTCCGTTACTTTTCTCCAACTGTTTGTCCATCAATCCCAAAAGAAAGGCCTCTGATCTCAATTGTATATTAATCTTTAAAATCCTCTAAATCAGTGTATGTATTTGAATCCAAAATTTTCTAGCTTTTTTACACATCCACCAAGCATGATAAAATGTCCCTTCTTGTTGTTCACATTTCCAACATATATTTGAAGTGCCTTTATACATTCTAGACAATTTCTCTGGTGACATATACCAACAGTACATCATTTTGTAAAAATTCTCTTTAAGATTATAACATAATGTAAATTTCAATCTTTTCAGCCACATATTTTCCCATTGTTCCATCTGTATATTATACCCAAAATTTTTAGCCCACTTTATCATACATTCTTTCACTTGTTCGTCTTCTGATACAAATTTCAATAGAAGTTTATACATTTTTGCAATTACATGTTCATCATTTGTACATAATTCCATTTCAAACTCAGTCTTACAATGTTCAAAACCATAAATTCTTTTGTCTACTTTAAATCTTTCTAATAATTGTAAATAAGAGAACCATTGACAACTATGTCCTTCTACCATCAGTTCTCTTGATATTATTTTACATTCCCCTTGATAAAATTCTAGTATCTCACGATAGGTTAGTCATTTGTATTTATTTTTTTTATTTTTTTTTATTTTTCAGATTTATTCCCCGCCCATCTCCCATGCAAAGGACTCTGGGCGGGTTACAACCAATACAATTTAAAAACTATACAAAAATATCTAAAAAACATAACAAAAAATAAATACAATAAAATCCAAGATGGATTAAAACCCGCAGATAGATCACGGAGCTATGGGGCGAGCCAACCCCAGGAGGCACTACTACCTCCATCGTCCCAGGCCAGGTGGCAGAGCCAGGTCTTAAGGGCCTTCCGAAAGGCCAGGAGGGAGGGGGCCAGTCTCACCTTCGGGGGCAAGATATTCCATAAGGTGGGCGCTATCGCAGAGAAGGCACGCCTCCTGGACCCTGCTAGATGGAATTCTCTTGTTGAGGGGGTCCGGAGCATGCCTTCTCTGCATGAACGGGTGGGGCGGGCCGACGTTATTGGGACGAGATGGTCCCTCGGGTACCCTGGTCCTATGCCATGTAGGGCTTTAAAGGTAATCACCAACACCTTTAATTGGACCCAGAAGCAAACTGGCACCCAATGCAGCTTGCGTAGCAGAGGTGTCACATGTGCCGATCTCCTGGCACCCATAACTGCTCGCGCTGCCGCATTCTGCACCAGCTGAAGCTTCCGGATACTCTTCAAGGGTAGCCCCATGTAGAGCGCATTACAATAGTCTATACGGGAGATGACAAGGGCGTGAGTGACTGTTCGGAGGGCCTCCTGATCCAGGAAAGGGCGTAACTGGCGCACAACTCGAAGCTGTGCAAAGGCCCTCCTGGCCACGACTGCCACCTGCTCTTCAAGCAGGAGTCGCGAGTCCAGGAGGACCCCCAGATTCCGCACTGGATCCGAGTGGGGTAGTGCAACCCCACCCAGAACCAAAGATGACAACTTCCCGGATCCAGGAGGGCCATCAATCCACAGCCACTCCGTCTTACCAGGGTTCAGTTGAAGCCTGTTGTTCCCCATCCAGCGCCTCCTTAAAGGCAGCCGGGAACACCCCCTCACTCAGGGACAAATTTAGAATCGCCTGGACCCAGCCACATGTCACCTCACTAGCTGATTTTACCAGCCAGGAGGGACATGGGTCAAGTTGGCATGTGGTGGCGTTTACAGTCCGGAGGATCCTGTCTACTTCATCAGGCCCAACAGGATCAAACAGCTCCCAGATAACATGGTAAGTACGAGCCTCTGGCATCTCCCCAGATCTTGTCTCACGCTTGGAGTCCAACTTGGAATGAATCTGAGCGATTTTGTCCTGCAGATGCTCAGAAAACTCTTCCGATCGGCCCTGTAAATGGGTCTCCCCTTGCTCCCAACCCAAAAGCGATCTTGTAATCTTAAACAGGGCCGTCGGGCGGCATTCTGCGGATGCAATAAGAGCGGAGAAATATTCACGTTTCGCCGCTCTTACCGCCACAAGGTAGGCCTTCACTGCGGCTCTAGATTGTGTATTTGCCTATTATTTCTCGTCTATAAAATGTTTCTTGTGCTGAGAACCACAAATGTGTTTTCGGGCGCAACCTGGATTTGTATCTATTCCATATTCTCAATATGGCACATCTAACAATGATTTTTTAAAATCCACATTAACCTTGACTTTGTCGTACCACAAATACCCATGCCACCCAAATCTCAGGTCATGTCCTTCTAACTCCAAAAGCCTTCTATTTCTCAGCAACACCCACTCTTTCACCCAAACCAAACAGCAAGCTGCAAAATACAATTTCAAATCAGGTAAACCCAATCCTCCTCTTTCCTTTGCATCCTGAAACACCTTATATTTAACTTGTGGTTTTTTCCCCTGCCACACAAATTTAGATATATCCTTTTGCCGTGGTTTAAATGGTTCATCAGTTGTCAGAACAGGTATTGTCTGGAACAAAAACATCTTTCTGGGCAGGACATTTTTTTATCACAGAAATTCTCCCCAGCAATGACTCTCTTCTAACGCACTGATTCCAATGGGCCAGAGCACTTTTCAAGTGACATTGCAGAGATATTAACCTTCAAAGTGATCTCAGCCAGGCCCCACCCTACATTTTCCCAACAAGACCAGAAAAAAGTGTTGCACCTGCTTGTTATCTGTTCAGTATTGTCTCCAAAAACACCTTTTACATTACAGGTAGTCCTCATTTAGCAACCACAATTGGGACCAGCAAATCAGTTGTTAAGTGAAATGGTCACTACGTGAAACCGTGACTGTGCTTACGATCTTACTTCAGCTTTCCTTTGCTTTACAGACCTTTACAAACAGAAGGTTGTACATGTGAGTTACTTTTTCATCAGCGTTGTAACTGCAGTTGCTAAATGAGGTAGCCGCTAAACAAGGACTAGCTGTAGCCTGTTGCAATGCCCTCCCCTCAGCTCGTTTGGAGGGCAGGTTTTACAATATAATCAAGGAACAGCACCTTTGCCTGTGCAGTGAGCAGGAAATAAAACATTGGGTCATGTGCTGCTGTGCTGTTGTGTTTTTTTTTTTATAGAGATCTTTGGGCTTTATAGATCTCCCCACTCCTAACACAATATCCAGGTAGGATGGAGGCCAATTATCTTAACCTCCTTTTAGCTGACCAGGAACTGGAGGTTTCAGGTAGCATAGCTACTGTAGGTTTGGCATACAGGCTATAACTGAACATAAACAACTGAGCATAAACATAAACATATAACTGAACATAAACAACAATTGAGTTGGCCCAAAGGTATTCATATCTAATTATTCTTATACTTATCCACTTATAATTCTGAGTTTATACATGTAATCCTATAGAAACCCTATGATACTTCAGAGGCAAACATATCCAATAATTCTATCTTTATTATGTTATTAATACCTAATTTTATGTTTTAAATTCTATTGTTTGAGTTGTAATTCTATTTGTGTCACGTTGGTCTGACTGAAATAAATAAAAATGAATTTTAAATTTGTCAGCTGGGTAATAGATGCAGTGAGCTTTAGCTGATTAAGTATATTTGCAAGAAGGAAAGTGTAGAAAAAACATATTAATTCAGGAATTATTATTTTCAGGATCATTTTAGTTTCCTAATGAAAGATAACAAGCAATTCCCCAGTCCAACCCCAGATAACATAAGCTACACATAAAATTAAGGTTTTCAAGATAATGAAAAAAAACCCCTATTACTTCTAAGCAATAGTTCACATAAACAGTTTGGCAATTTGTGTTTAATATTCATTATATTTATAACTCATATTTCTTTAGGGAGCTCAAGGCAGCCTATATAATACTTCTGTTTCCAATTTTATCCCCCCAACAACCCTGCTGAAATTGGTCCAAAGCTATTCTGTGAGTTTCCTGAATCTCCCCAGTCCTAGTTCAACAGCTTTATCATTACACCACATTGGCTCTTATGTTTTATACAACTGTTGAACATCTGGGCATGGCTAACATACCCTATTTGGCAGTTTCTTCTAACACACTTAGCATTAGTTGTTTAGTGAGTGTTCAGTTGTAGATCTAGCACATGGTACAAAAAAATTATACCAAAAGAGTGAACTGGATTCTCCATTGTTTAGGCCATAGATCATATGGAAAAAAACTGCTGTAAACCCATCATTGACAGATACTTTTGTAATAGCCTGATATTTAGTTAGAACCAAGGGAAAGCAAGTATTTCAGGTAAACATGCAAATGATATGGTAGTCCAGTAAGTTACTAACAGGGATGAAGAATTCAATGGCTTCCTTCAATAAAAGTTGACAAGATTGAGAGATGAAACCAAATATAGGAACTTTATTTCTGACAATATCTTTTGATTGATAAGGATTCTAAACGCCAGGCTTTGATGGAATAGCATTCAGCCCTACCTCTAAACACCATTTATGATAAGACCCTGTGCTCATTCTCTGGTAAATGCATATATCTCAGACCTCTTTTATATATTCTCAATTTTGTAGGTAGATGTGAAGAATGTTCTCAATGTCAAGTAAGTCACAATATTAGTACTTTTTTTGTTGTTGTTTATTTGTTCAGTCACTTCCGACTCTTCGTGACTTCATGGACCAGCCCACGCCAGAGCTTCCTGTCGACCATCACCATCCCCAGCTCCCCCACGGTTGACTCCGTCACCTGCAGAATATCATCCATCCATCTTGCCCTTGGTCGGCCCCTCTTCCTTTTGCCTTCCACCTTCCCTAGCATCAGCTTCTTCTCCAGGGTATCCTGTCTTCTCATTATGTGGCCAAAGTACTTCAGTTTTGCCTTTAATATCATTCCCTCAAGTGAGCAGTCTGGCTTTATTTCCTGGAGGATGGACTGGTTTGATCTTCTTGCAGTCCAAGGCACTCTCAGAATTTTCCTCCAACACCACAGTTCAAAAGCATCTATCTTCCTTCACTCAGCCTTCCTTATGGTCCAGCTCTCGCAGCCATAGGTTACTACGGGGATCTTTAGAACATTGGATTTGTCATTTACCACCAGCACCGTCAGCCGCTAGCCGTCCTTTCGGCTTTGAGCTAGCTGCGTCATCACATCTGGGGCTAATTGAACGTATCCTCTGTTCCTCCCCAGTAGCATTTTGACCATCTTCCGACCTGGGAGTCCCATCTTCCGATGGTATACCGACATATCTCTGGTTGTACTTATCCATTTAGTTTTCACGGCAAGAATACTGGGGTGGGTTGCCGTTACCTTCCCCAGGGATCGTATTTAGTCTGACCTCTCTGCCATGACCTTCCCGTCTTGGGTGTCCCTTCACGGTTTAGCTCATGGTGCTCATTGAGGTGCTCAAGCTCCAGCACCACAACAAGGTAACGATCTCCTTAGGCTGGAGAATATTACTACTACCTCATGATAAATATTTTCATGTCACATTCTTTGGCATATGATTAAGTAACCTCAGTAAGACTGGCACATGATCAAACAATTCATGTATTCCTTACCATCCTATTGGAACCCACTGTAACACATGCTTTGCATCTTGTTATCAAAGGTATTCAGTATGCTAAGGTGAAATGAGCAAATATTTCATGCCATGGTCTTTTCATTCATGCAAAAATCAGACAGGTTTAGGGCAGCCTCACTAAAGCATCTGACAGGTAAATCAAATCTAGGGGATGAGTTCAGAAGGTTGGCTTGAGAAAGGTTTTTAAAGGACATTCCACAAAATTGTTTTACATCCCTGATAGTAGATAGTAAATAATAAAAGTGCCATCTAAAAGAAGCAAGGTTAAACACAGGTGCTCTGTAGGGTATGATTAGTCATCTGTTTATCAGCTGGCACCAATATTCAATAAAATGTTGAAACTTGAACACTGGAAAAGGTCAAACTAGCAATGAAACCACAGCAAAGTATATCAATTGTAGACCATGAAAGTATAGACAGAAAAATGTTTCAAGAATGAATTCTTCTCTTTCCTTCTTTCCCTGCAAATTTTCAACAAAACTGTGTAGTATTGTTTTACAGAAATCTTCTGGGGCAACATGGCCCAAACATCAATAGGAGAATGTTGCTGTTACTTTCCTGTGGTAGAAAAAATGATTTTAAGGAGAAAAAATACCTGATGCTGGCAAAGAGAAAAAGGGAATGGTTTTGCCAGTCCACTTAATGCTGTGAGTTTCTTTGTTCCCAGGGCCCAATTAAAATACAGAAAAAATCTTTCCACTCAGCACTCCATGATGTTAAAGCTAGGGGGGGAAAATAAATTTCTCTTAAGTGGCTATGAAAGAGTGAGCTGTGAAAACAAATACAATTTTTCTCTCAGTTGTATTTAATATTACGTTACATGAGATAAGGATAAAGGTCAAAGCTTTATGAATTGATAAAGTGATTTTGGGTAATCCTATTACATTGTTACTTTTGCTTGTTTGCCTTGCATTAATAGAATGGAGAATTCTATCAGGAGGTTTTGATCCCTTATAGATTAAGCCACATACCTGATAATAATGAAAATAGCTGTTGAGATGTACATGAACAGAATCAGATGTTATTCATATATGCGGACATCACCAGTTACACAAGCACGGGCTTCTCTTACTTTATGCTGGGGTTACAGTATGTGCCCTGAAAATGCCACATAAAACAAATTCACATAAAGCAAGACATTGAAGCAGTGGAAAAAAAGGGGGTTGCGGGGTATGGTGTCAAATTATGTAACCCAGATGCATTCACAAATATGCTCATAAACTTTTATAACCTTATTCTTAAGCATAATGATCTACGTACAGTGAAAGCATTTTCTCCATCTCTTCTCCAGCTGGATTTTAATATGTGTGGTTACCATGGGAAAGATGTAGAATGCATCACAACACTACAAATGTTATCCATTTCCATATAAAACAGCCCTAAAAATATTGCCAATTTGAGAAAAATGTTGTTCTGTTATCCTCTTGTACAGTAATTGAAACAGTGTAGGCTTAAGGAAGCTTGTTTTAGGTCCTCTCATCATCAAAGGATAACAGCTTGCTCCATTCTTGGTAGCCATGTAAAGAAGCTCTTCACCAGGTGTGGCAGAGACCCTTGTAGGCAGAAAGGTGGGGAGATGATTAGCAAGTGTTGTTGTTCAGTCCTTTAGTCGTGTCCGACTCTTCGTGACCTCATGGACCATAGCACGCCAGGCCTTCCTGTCCTTAGCAAGTATTAGCAAGTAACAGAAAGCAAACACTACTCTCCACAGGTATAGAGAACCTGCTGAAGCTTATTCTCCCCAGTCCCTTGAGCATTCAGGGGCAGCGTATGAAAACAAAAACAGACTCTTTGGAGCCTCAGGAGCCCAAACTAAATACTCAAATAATGTTCAGATTAAAATGCCTAACCAAGGAGGTAAACTGTTCTGGCGGAAGCAGTTGGAAGCTTGTTCTCCTGCTTGCTCACCAACAGTCTCAATACATCTTCCAGCCACTGTAGGCCTATAGGCAGCTCCTTACTTGTATAGTCTCTGGCTCCCTTTCTTCTCTCCTGAGGAAAACTGTCCCGGTTGAGGAACCAGCCTGGACAATGAGTTAAGGCTAGGCCATGTAGGAGGGTGGGGGAATTGGGTTGTACAGGCCTGCTAAGGGTAATTCAGCAGGTACTTTCTCTGTGGGTTTCTCTTTGTTGACCTCTGGCATCTCCCTCAACCTTCTCCAACCCCTACACCTGCTCCCTCACTGGAGCAGCTTTTAGGCTCAGCACTGACTCTGCAGTCACTTATTCTCTGCTGCTGTGGTTTATTCAAAAGGGGGCTGGTGTTTTCCCTTCAGCACACAGGTGGATGTTGGGAGTGGAAAGACTTATAACAAGTTTTTGAAACGGTGGCTCAGCATTGAGGGCATCTTAGCCAAGGCCAGCTTAGTGTATGCAGTTAGGACTGCCACACTAACAAACAACAATAACGGTTTTCCTGCCACATTTCATTCCTTGAAAGGAGAATGCAAGGCTCTTCTAGGGAAGAAGAAAGTGCTCTAATGGCTGGGAAAAACTGACCCCAAAAGAACAATTCCACTATCTTTTGGCCTTTAGTCATTAATTCAGCCCTTAGGCAAGCCTTTGGCACTGAGAATTCAATCATTCTCAAGACGGGGGTTAGCTATTTTTGAAAGGCATTCAGCAAATCATCTAATGAATTAGTTTCTCAATTATTATTAAATGACCCTCTTCCTCTCTGCCCCTGCTATTACTTCAGAGATCCTTAAGTTCATTTTCAATTAAAAATAGGAAAGGTACTGGTGGTGATCTGATCCCAGTTGCATTTTTAGAATCTAATGCAGAATGGTGGTCCCCTCTCATGGCTTCTTTATTTATTCATATTGATCAATCTTTCAAATGCCTAATAAATGGGACCATTAAATAATCATTTCAATTTTTAAAAAGGCTAAAAGTCAATTATCACCTTATTAGTTTATTAAATATAAGAAGAAGACTATTTGCTGGCATCTGTGCATGAAATTGATGGATTCAAGAAAATATTTTAGCCATAAAACAAGCTGGCTTTAGACAAGGCTCTTGATTTCTGACCAAGCCATCATTCTATAATATTGTATGTTCACCGCCGTGAGTTATTTATAAAAATAATAAAGGCGGGATAAAAAATAAATAAATAAAAATCTCCCTCTCAGACCTTTTAAATAGCGTATTGTCGAAGGCTTTCATGGCCGGAGTTTGATGGCTGTTGTGGGTCTTCCAGGCTGTGTGGCCGTGTTCTGGAAGTTGTGGTTCCTAACGTTTCGCCAGCATCTGTGGCTGGCATCTTCAGAGGGCAGGAGCACAGACAGAAGCGAACTCTCTTTTAAATAGCCTTCACTGATCTGAAGCTAGCTTAGGATTCAACAATTCAAGAGCTGCTATAGCGGAAATTAGCTGCCTTGTCTTTTGATTATGGGTTCTATGACTAATTATAATGCTTAATGAGGATACCCTCATGCAAGTTAAATATGATGTCAATGGTACCCAATGCCCATGCAAAAGGAAGTCAAGTACAGGTGCATCCTGTCCCCACTTCTACTGATTTTTTTATGTTAATGGGACTGTACAGGTCCTCTCCAAATGCAAATGTCATCCTCCTTCACTTAACCATAGATTAATTTCCATGCTCCTTTATGCAGATGATAATTCTCTCCCTGACCCAAGTTGGATTCTACCATAACCTTCAGGAGTTGGCTGAATATTGCCAAATTGAGGGGCTGGGAATAAACTATTCTAAAACGGGAGTTGATCTTCATCAAGAAACATCACCAGTACAAGTAGTTTTTTTAATCAAGGAAGTAAAGGTATTTAAATATTTAGTCATCTATTTTCTGGCTTCTACTTCCTGGACATGGCAAATTTGAGAGGTTATTTATTTATTTATTTATTTATTTATTTATTATTCGAATTTATCACCGTCCATCTCTACAACAGTAGACTCTGGGCGGTTTACAACAATATCATAAAAACAATTAAAACCTATACATCTAAAATCCACTATAATAATAAATAGAAAAATCCAAAGATGGTAAGTTCTTAAAAGGAGGGTATTACTAAGCCAACCACTCCCAGGAGGAACTATGATGGTTCAATTATTATGGCTCAAGTTCAAAAAGATGCCAGTGCAATTATTAGATTTGCTAGCTGCAATGGGAATATATCACTCCCTGCAGCTATTTAAGTATCTAATTCTAAGGTGCTGAGCCTATTATTGTTTACTGTCCATTTTTGAGCCTACCCTGATTTTGAAGCTATTCAGTCTAGAGTTATTAGAATCCTGTTGTGAGTCTCCTGTATCAATCCAAATGCCCTTCTCCAGTTAGAACTTGGATGTCTCTCTATAGCAGCCTGAATGAGAATCTGCTGCCTGAAATATTGGCTGAGACAGATTCTCCAGGATGAATCACTGGCCCAGCTCACTTTTGCTGATGAGGTCATTTTCACCTGAAAGAAGACCACTGCCAGTGACTTGTCCATTTGTGGCTTTTCTGCATCATTCCTAATATCCCTTGAAATTGATAAAGCCATGTACACAGTTAAAGAGAGAGCCCTTGATCTGGATATACAGAATGTTAGATCTAATATTCTATCTTATTGTCTCAAGGACCCTTTTTATAACCTTTCCATGAACTCTAAATCTCCTTACAGGATTGTTTCTGCTACCCACAGAAGAGCACTCACACTAGAAAGGTTTAATGCCTTATCTTCAATGTTGTTGGGGGAAGATATAAAAACATCCCTTTGCCAAACAAGACCGAGAATGAGCACTGTAGTTACTTTTTAAAATGTACAACATAGCTGAAGTGTTTCATTTGTCTTTCTTCAAAATTAAAAAAACTCAAAACAGTTTCAGCAGGACTAGAGATTTTTCCATGGCATTTTCTAGAATGGCTTAGGAGGGGAGTATAGATTTTTGTTTCCTAAAAACAAGTAATGAGATATATATATATCATACTTATATCCCACCCATCTCCCTCTCAAGGAGGGACCCTAGGCGGTTCACAATAAAATAGTTTAAAATCAATTAAAAAACCCAAAAATAATATCAATATTCATAAAATACGTAGTACAATCAGATCCAAACAATGGTAGATCTTATCCCAAGATCCATGATGGAGTTCTTTTTAAATCTCTACTTGAACCCTATATTGTCTTTAGCCTTATATTCTCTGAAATCAATAGCATTTCAATATATCTTTTTAATTTCTTAATCAATATCATGACATTTCATCACCTAAGAGTTATGTGATGCTGCTTGTATCCTCTTTGTACTTTGTCATAAATTTTGACTGGATGGCCAGAAGAAACTGCACTCCTCGGTCCTCTGCAGGCAAATACCCTTTGCTAGAGGAAAAAATAATATGCATAAACAGCTTCTTAAAATTATTATACACAGGAGGAAACCTATCAGTGAATTGTGTCTGCCCTTCAGTGTGATCTCTAGATTAGAAAGGACACAGTCAAAAGGGATGTTATTACAAAATGCCATATTATTTCTTTATTAATTCTATTTCTATAGACCAGTAATTCAGGTATGTCTGTTTGTGATGAGTTATGTCTATGTGTAATTACATACCACAGTGGTTTCCCTCAAAATATTTCTTCCAGAATAAAGAAGCAGCCTTTCACAGTTAACAATGTATGTTTGGATTTAGCAGCAATATTTTTCACCACCCTTTGACAACTGACGAATAGTTAATGCCCTTGGAGATCTCATTAAATATACAAATTAAAGCATACACTTAATTTACTACTCAAAGTAGTACTTTAAAAAACGTTCACCTTGTAACTTATTGAACACAGGGGAGTGAATTCAAACAGATCTCAAACTTAAATCAAATAATAATCATGCTTTCTTTTTTGTCTTTCTGTGTGTTAACCAGTATACAACCTACACATATAAAATACAATAGTATGTACTGTATGTATGTATGTATGCCTCCATAGAAGCAGGGGTCTACCACACTAGACAGGACTCAAGGTGCAGACTGTGCAGAGAGGCCTCAGAGACAGTCCAACACATAGTGGCAGGGTGTAAGATGCAGGCAGGAAAAGCATACACTGAACAGCACAACCAAGTAGCTGGCATTGTGTACAGGAACATCTGCACAGCGTATGGGCTAGACCCTCCCAAGGCCAGATGGGAGATTCCACAGAAGGTTGTGGAGAATAACAGGGCTAAGATCCTGTGGGACTTCCAGATCCAGACGGACAGGCAGGTCGTGGCCAATCAACCAGACATTGTGGTAGTAGACAAGGACCAGAAGACGGCAGTGGTGATAGATGTAGCGGTGCCAAGTGACAGCAACATCAAGAAGGAGGAGTATGAGAAGCTGGAGAAGTACCAGCACCTGAAGGAGGAACTAGAGAGGATGTGGAAAGTGAAAGCCAAAGTGGTCCCAGTGGTGGCAGGAGCCCTCGGGGCTGTGACTCCTAAGCTGGGAGAGTGGCTCCAACAGACCCCAGGAGCAGCATCAGAGCTCTCTGTCCAGACGAGTGCAGTGCTAGGAACAGCTAAGATACTGTCCAGAACCCTCAAACTCCCAGGCCTCTGGTAGAGGGCCCGAGGTTGAGGAAGACACATACCACCCATAGGGGTGAGAAGGGAAATATGTATGTATGTATGTATGTATGTATGTTGCAAACCACCCAGAGTCCCCTTTGGGGGAGATGGGACGGTGTTATAAATTCAAGAAATATTATATATATATATATATATATATATATATATATATATACACACACACACACACACACACACACACACACACATACATATACATACACACACACACACGCATGCATGCATGCATGCATGCATGCATTTTTAATAAAGATTAATTCTAATCTGTTTGTTCTCATGAATATTCAACTAGCTATTGGATAAAAGACAGCAAACATGATGCTTTAACAAACAGCATAGCTGTAAAGTTTCAGCTGTTTTTAGCAGTCTTTAGGGAGTCTCAAATCCAAAGATGGTTGGAAGTAATATTATCTTGACATTCTTCTATTATAAGGTTTTCTGGAAGAAATTCATTATAGTTTTGTCCCAAAGTTAATCTAGCAAATCTGTCTAAGGAGGCACTCAAGAATAGGAAATTCAAACTCTAAAAGTCAAAAGCCTGATATGGAATCAGTAAACTATTCAAAGGGAAAAGTGTCTCTGAAAGGTAGTGTACACTGGGACAGGACTCTGCAGGATACTCTTGAGTAGAGGCTCTTGGAATTAGTCATGAAGGATACCTGAGTATTCAGAAGGAAACTATAATCTCCCAAGGTAATTTCTTTTCAAATGGCCCAGTGAACAAAGAATGGGTGGCAAAGCAATGCTGTGATAGGTGCAGAGTCAATCCAAACCTTTAATTTTTTTTGCCTGAAATGAAGGGGAAAGAGTGCTTTCATTCCAGCTTCAAAAGCTTATGGGACTGGAAGTTGAACATTATGTGGATGCTGGTGATGGGGCTGTATCCTTGCCATTTCTGAGGGCCACTAAACGACTTAGCAGCCCAGAATGCATAGTTCTGTCTTACAACAGAGGCAAACAGCCAGAGGAATTGCTGCTGCTACAGGTAGTCCTCGTTTAGCAACCACAATTGGGACCAGCAACTCAGTTGTTAAGTGAAACGGTCACTAAGTGAAGCCGCAACTGTGCTTACGATCATACTTCAGCTTTTCTTTGCTTTACTTTAGAGACCTGCGAAGGTTGTAAATTGAGGACTGGTCACAAAGTTACTTTTTCATCACCATTGTAACTGCGAATGGTCGCTAAATGAGGACTACCTGTATTGTGCTCTCCACAGGCTTTTGGGAGATGGCTTTGATCCTCCTCAGTGAGGCACTTTGAGCCATGGGGGCATTGCAATTTGCTGCACTCAGTGAAGAAGCAATGTAATTTGTCTCAAAGAGGCATTTACATCACTTTGCAGCATCTTCTGGCACCTGCAATAGCTAGAAGAAGTTTTTGCCTTGCGCTTGTGCAGAAATATCTTCCAGCTTTTGCAAATGCTGGAGGATGCTGGGGAGAAGGCACTCTCCTTGCTTTCTTCTTGAAAATGAAGGGGCTGTGTTCTTCCTAAAGCAGCATTGAAAATAATGCTTCATTCAAAACCTTGTCAACGCGCTGCAGCAAGGCTACTCTATGCACAAAGATGGAAAAATGCAGAAATACCCAGAATGGAGGAGTGGGCTGTGAAGATGGTAGAGCTTGCTGAAATGGCTAAACTGACCTGTTTGATTAGGGAAGGAACAATAACTACTTTTATAAAAGACTGAAAATGCTTTATAGACTTTTTGCTGAAAATGGACAAAAATGAATTGGTGATTTTGGGATTCATTGATTAAAAAGGGCTGTTTATGGGAAGAAGGTAACCATGTTACTCTGTGTAATATGGGAGGGCAAAATAGTATTAACCATGTTTGTAACTGCTGCAAAGAAGATCAGAAGTTGCTTCTTTAAATTTTTTTCCTTTTTTTCTTTTCTCTTTGATTTTTACTGTTTTTCACTTTTTCTTCTATCTTTTCATATCTTTTTCTCTTTACGTTTCTGTAGTTTTTAATTCTGTACAACATTCTTCTTCAATAAAAATTATATAAAAAACCCACAAAACCTTGTCAATGCAAACACCCCTTTGAAGGACCACCCTGTTACTCAACAGCAGTCACCTAAGGCATCCTCCTCACTCTGCTTAATGGTAAGGCCATTGATTTATCATCTTTTTATGGTCTTTCTAATACCTCCTAGGAAATCAATGTGGTCATAGCTCATTCTGCCCTTCTGATAGAGAAGGGTACATAACCAGAAAAGCACTTGAGTTCTGGTGATATGGTATAACCCAGTCTTTGGGCATTTAAGACTAGAGCTGAGCCTTTTCTGACCTCTAGAGAAGAGAGGTTTCTTTGTTTATTCGTTCAGTCGCTTCCAACTCTTTGTGACTTCATGGACCAGCCCACGCCAGAGCTTCCTGTAGGCCGTCGCCATCCCCAGCTCCCCCATGGTTGAGTCCGTCACCTCCAGAATATCATCCATCCATCTTGCCCTTGGTCGGCCCCTCTTCCTTTTGCCTTCCACTTTCCCTAGCATCAGCATCTTCTCCAGGGTATCCTGTCTTCTCATTATGTGGCCAAAGTACTTCAGTTTTGCCTTTAATATCATTCCCTCAAGTGAGCAGTCTGGCTTTATTTCCTGGAGTATGGACTGGTTTGATCTTCTTGCAGTCCAAGGCACTCTCAGAATTTTCCTCCAACACCACAGTTCAAAAGCATCAATCTTCCTTCACTCAGCCTTCCTTATGGTCCAGCTCTCACAGCCATAGGTTACTACGGGGAATACCATTGCTTTGACTATGCAGTTCTTTGTTGTCAGTGTAGAGAAGAGAGGACTACTATGTAAATTATTTTTTTCTAAATATTCTTTATCATCGTGTGGGTACTTGGCAACCTTAGTTTTCTCCCCACAATGCTTGCGCTGAAACTAGGCCTGGTGCTTTGTGGAGGGTACCTGTCACAAGGGCCTTGTGGTTCATGGGACCTCTCTCAGCACACAACATATTTCTTATGATTTCCCCCTGTTATTATCAACATAAGGAATGTTCTAAATTTTGTTCCTAGGAATGTAAACAACTAAGGCAAGTTTTTTATAGCAGCTACACTTTCCTGTTTACTATTCCTTTCCTGCACTCTCCTGCCTTTTTTCTGGTAAACAGCGTAACAGCAAGAAACAGAGGCTGGATTTATGAGCAGCTGGCACCAGTGTTCATAGGGAGTTATCAAAAAAGGAACCGTGAAAGTTCCTGCAGCACGGTGCTCTGCCCCTTTAAGCATTCATATGACAGTAAAGCATGTACAAAAGGGGCGGGGTTTCAATCACACTGCCATGACCACCATCCTGCCTCTTTTGACCCCCCTACAGACACCAGTGGGGGCTGCCCAAGTATTTTTAAAGCGAACTACATTTCTACTGGGTATGTATGCCACTTAAATTATGAATCAACTGGGTGCATTGCTACTTCCTATTTATATTTAAGAAAGGGGTTAATTACTGCTGAGAGCCAGTTTGGTGTAGTGATTAAGGCATGGGGAGACCATGAGTTCTAGTCCCGCCTTAGGCGCAAAGCCAGCTGGGTGACTTTGGGCCAGTCACTCTCTTTCAGCCCTAGGAAGGAGGCAATGGCAAAACACTTCTGAAAAACATTGCCAAGAAAACTGCAGGGACTATCCAGGCAATGGGTATTCTCTCTCTTGGGCGGGGAGGATGTGGTTTTTCCCTTCTCTTCTTCAGCTTCCCACAGATACCATCTGCAGGGAGTAGAACCATACCTCGTTGCCCCCTATTCTTCCTTCCGTGGGTCTTCTCTAAACCACCCACTCACCTCCACTTCAAAAATATTGTCCTGGGCTCTCCTGGTATCAACAAGCCTTCAGTAGCCAGTGCTCTCTGGAATCCATGTTGGTTTTGCCAGCCATACTACTGCCTTCTTCCCTCTTCTTAAGTCTCCACTTCCCTCTCCTGCCTTGCCACCTCAGCAGCAGTCCCCCTTCCTTTTTCCTATGGGAAAATTCTTGTCTATGAGGAAGTACAGTGAGTATGTTTGGCTGAGTATATGACAGGATGGCAGACTGCCCTGGGCTGTAACGTGCTATCACAGTGCCAAATGGTGGTCAAGCTGGCAGAAATGTTGCTGCTGCTACTATCTGCAAAGAAACACCGTCAGCAAAACCCCAAACACTTTCAGTAAAAAACAGAGGGGTGTTCTTCTCACTGTTGAGTCTCTCCCCTGAGACAGTTGGAGAATTTCTGCTCCCCCTGAAAAAATCAATGAAGTTCTCCACATACATTTTCCCCACAAACAGAGTAGAGACTTTCAAAAAGCTAAGTTGGGAAAAGCTGGATAATAATGGAAATGGATAAGATTTCATTGTGAGAAAATCCTAAATCCTCTTTATTTAAATGAACTGGAAAAAAATAATAAAATCAACTGGCAGCTTTGTAAGAATCCCAAGGAGTGTAAGAAATTAGGGTGACAGCTGTCATTTATCCACTGAATAAACAGACACTAGCTTCTGCTTCAGTTTTCTTCAAATGCAAAGCATTTCAAATTTTTATAGCAGGCTCTTTTTTATTCATGGCAAAAATCTGCATAATTCATGGCACATTGCCCAAAATTCCAAGGACCATGTCTGTATATACAGTATAAGGATAGTTTGCATCAAGAAAGCTATAGAGCAGAGCTTTCCAAACTTTTCATGTTGGTGACACACTTTGCATCATTTTGACTTGCATCATTTTGCGACACACTCTTACAGCAGGGCACAAGGCAGGCACTAGGACCTGCGCGGAATCCTGGCAGGGCAGGTTTGGAGGCAGCAAGGCACAAGGCAGGCACTAGGACCTGCGTGGAATCCTGGCAGGGCAGGTTTGGAGGCAGCAAGGCACAAGGCAGGCACTAGGACCTGTGTGGAATCCTGGTGGGGCTTGGAGGCAGCAGCAGCCGCGACACACCCAGACACTGCAGCCGACACACTAATGTGTCCCGACACACAGTTTGGAAAGCTCTGCTATAGAGCATGGGTTCAAATTGTACATATTTAAGTATCAAGTATTTTCTAGCTTTCTGCCACGATGTAGAATATTTTCTGGAAATCAATATACAGAATGAGAAAATAAATCGTAGCTATTTATTCATTTTTAATCTGTGTCATTTGGTTTAAGAATAATCTGAAATTGGTAAAAATATTCAAGATGTATTCTCATAGCAGCCTTTACAGAAAAATCCCTACTTGACATTATCTGAAGTGTTTTGTTTATGCTGGATTGGTATCTTGAGTCCCAGTTGTTGGGAAAACATACTGATTCTAACAACTTAGATATCACATGGGCTTAACAGATGGCTAATTCATTGAAGATTGTCACATTTCTGTAATTAAATATATTACGTAAGACTAAGACTTCACGAATCTGGTATAATTAAAGCCCTGAATTATCAGTAGTCTGATCATTAGTCCAGGAGACTCCCTAAATCATTGGTAGAACCCAAGGAAGGCATTCCAATCTGCACCTTTCCAAAGTGGTCTCAGAATAGTTTAGGGCAAAGGTGTTATGCAACTGGTTCTGTCCAGTTCGTGTGAACTCTTCTGAAATGCAGAGCACCACAAGACAATGATTATAAGCAACATTTCCAATAACACAGTGTTTTAAGTGCAACCCAAGCCCAGGCAACAACTTACACTGCAGACCTTCAAATAGGTCAGCGTAATCCCCTTTTTATAGATCAAGCTTTCTGCTGCTTTTCCCAAAAGGGAGGCTTCTTATAAAGCTCAAGAAAAATTCAGCACCATATATGACCATGCGACCTTGGGTAACTCTAGAACAGAGCTTTCCAAACTTTGTGTCGCGACACAAAAGTGTGTCGCCACACACAGCGTGGTGTGTCGCCACACCACCCGGAAGCCGCCGCACGCCCCCCGCGCCGCCGCACGCCCCTCCCGTGCCGCCGCCGTGCGCGCGCGCACCGCCACACACACCCCCGCGCCGCCGCCGTGCACGCGCACTGCCGCACGCCCCCCGCGCCGCCGCCGTGCACGCGCACCGCCGCACGCCCCCCGTGCCGCCGCCGTGCGCGCATGTGTCGCTGCCGCCGGGTGTGTCGCCAGCGGCGGTACTTTGGAAAGCCCTGCTCTAGAAATTATGATCAGAACTGACTGTTGCCTAGCACCTCTGGATTAGGAACAAACCTACGTCTGCGATGATGAAACTGCAACAAGTTGAATAGAACAGAACAAACTTTATTATGGTCAGTGACCAGTGCAAAAAAGGAAAAAGTGCAGCAAAATATCTATACACATATAGGTAAAATAGGTAAATTTAAGATAACATAAAAATTATAGACATAAAACCTATAAAATCTGTTGAACTGATCTGACTAACTGAATTTTATTTATTTATTTATTTATTTATTTATTTATTTATCGTATTTATACCCCGCCTATCCCCTCCCTAACGGAGGGCTCTAGGCGGCTTACATACATTGCATTTCATATATTATACATTCATATATTAACAACATTTTTACCATGCGCTAAGGAAAGGGGTAAGGGAACCAACTCTTTTTCCGTGGGTATTGGACTACATGTCCCAGAATACCTTGCTTTCAGAGTCGGCTGCTGACGTCTTGGATGTTGCCGTTCGGGATCCGTTGTCTCCGCTGCCATTCACGAGGTCTTCTTTGTTCTGGAGGGCGACCCCCGACAGGACGCCAGCAATTTCTCCCACCAAGGTGGTACCCATTTATCTACTTGCATTAGCTTTCGAACTGTTGGGTTGACAGGAGCTGGGACAAGTGACGAGAGCTCACCTCGTCACGCGGGGAATTGAACTGCCGACCTTCTGATCGGCAGTCTTACAGCTTCAGCGGTTTAACCCGCTGAGCCACCACGTCCCTAAACTTATGAAACCTATTATCTATAAAACCTATCCACTTTAGTTGTTACTTTACAATCCTTGGTTGGGTACATGTAAGAAAAAGTAAGAAAAAGATATAGAGGAAGTAAATAACTTTATGACATATAATATTAAAGTGGGTTAAAATGTAGGTGTTTGCATTGCTAAGTCTGCTGATGCTTTTTTTTTATCTCTAAGGCACTTATTTAAGGGGCCTGGCGGCTCAGCGGTTAAGATGCCAGGCTTGTCGATCGGAAGATCACAAGTTTGGAGGTTCGAATCCCTAGCCCCACATGACAGAGTGAGCTACCGCACTAGCTCCAGCTCTTGCCAACCTAGCAATTCGAAAGCATGCAAATGCAAGTAGATGAATAGGTACCACTTCGGTGGGATGGTAACAGCGTTCCGCACGCATCATGCCGGCCACATGACCATAGAAGCATCTTCAGACAACGCTGGGTCTTCAGCTAACAAACGGAGATGAGCACCAGCCCCTAGAGTCAGACACGACTGCACAAATGTGCGGGGGGAACCTTTACCTTTAAGGCACTTATGCTTTCATGTGGCTTGTGCAGAGATGTATCTGGGCTGTATCCTTTAGCAATAGGTGAAGATACAATTCTGGGGACTGCCTTTTAAAACCTTTTAATAAGTTACCTTTCAGTGTCTGGCTTGTTCATACTTCTTATTAAGTAGCTTAGAAGAATGTGAGCCATTGATTCTATTTCCCCCTTCCCACATTGGCAGTCTTTCTGGGTATGGAAACTTCATATATACTGCAGAGGGGAAAGCATTAATGTGTGCCCTTGAAAAGGCCCATCTATGTTTGTAAAAAATAAGATTCTGTAAATAATTGTCTGGGGCATCTTTAGTACCTTCCACCAATGAGCAATAGAAGTATGAGGCTTGGGCCAGCTCCTTCTGGTGTTCCATATCAGCTACCCTTTCTTTAACTATTCCCATATCCTAGCTGGCTTAGAAATTCAGGGAGAAGCCATAGATAATGAGCTTTAGTTTGCAAACTAATGGCCAGTTGTCTTTATAATTATCCATTAACAACAGTGGAAGAAATCCACTGGGGTTTAAAGTAATTCTGACCCAAGGCTACCCGTTGGAGAAAAGAAGATGATGCTCTGTGGTTAAACTTCTTTCCTTAGTTAACAATTTGAAATCCTGGGAGATGAAATCCATGACATCTAGAAGCCATAGTGTTAGGATGGCCGGTTGGAGTTACTGACTGGCTTCACATCTTGTACTGAACCATGGTTTTGTATTTGTTTTTGTTTTTGCTTTGCTGTTTGTTTGTTTTTTTTGGCCAGTTCGGTCTAGCGGTTAAGGCAATGGGCTAGAAACCAGGAGACTGTGAGTTCTAGTCCTGCCTTAGGCCTGAAAGCCAGCTGGGTGACCTTGGGCCAGTCCCTGTCTCTCAGCCCAACTCACCTCACAGGGTGGTTGTTGTGGGGAAAAGAGGAGGAGGAAGGAGTATTAGGTATGTTCGCCGCCTTGAGTTATTTATAAAAATAATAAAGGCAGGATAGAAAATAAATAAATAAATAAACAAATAAACAAATAAATAAACAAGCAAGCAAGCAAGCAAGCAAGGGAAGGTGAGACACCCTTGGAATGGTCAGGGGCCACACTTAACATTTGGGGGGTGGGGGCTGCAGAAAGTGGGTAAGGATGAAAAATGGACAAGGCCAGTGCTGTATGTGGCTGGAGCCAGGATTTTCAAGTATTTTCCTAGGACTGCAGATGTCATGGACTTCTCTGAGTCGGAGGAGTCAGCTGCAGAGAAGCCAGCTCTGGACAAATGTCAGCCTCAGGAACTGGGCAGCAATCAAGCACCTGAGGCTGACTCAGCCAGGTGTGAAATGAGTCAGATGATGGAGGCCCCGATTCCTAGCAGCTGCCCAGCCCAAGAATGTGCTGAAAACACGGGAGGGCTGAACGAAGAGGTGCTCTGCTCAACGTCTTGAGAAACCAAGGCAGCCAAAGCTTAATTAGGTCACATCTGGCGCATGGTCTATATCAGAGCTACCACTGGCTACCGCCTCTTGGTTGGAAACGACACTCCAACCTCCACAGCATATTTTCTTGCCTCTCTCTCTTTTTAATATGAAACTTTATTATAAACATATGGTTACTTTATATTGTTCAAGCTGATAGGAAAAAATAGCTTGGATACAGAAAACTGAAATACTGAAACAAAGTAAAAGAAAATAAAACATTAAAAAAAAATCTTAAGGGGGAACTTTTGATAGCTCATTTTCCCCTTCACTTCCATTGTCCCTAGCCAGTAGTCACTATTTAAGTATTTGCCCTTTTCCTGAAATATTGGAGATTGTTGCTTATACTTAAATTGTTTTGTCTGGTATTTTTTTTAATTGATCTCTTCAATTTTATTCTTAAAAACCATATTCCAAATGGCTAAACCTGTCTTGCTGTGTGATGTATCGTATGTAAGGGAGACTTTCTTGCTTGAATTTAGTTAAACTAAATTTAGTGGGATTCCATGTGCTACCTGAACCTCAACTCTGACCCTGGATCGGCTTCTATGATGCCTGAATTTCTGGATTGTTTCTGGATTACACTTCTGTGTGCTGATTCAGCTTTTGACTCCCTCAGGCAAGCTTGCTGGCCAATGTGCGCACTTGCACACACCTATGGTCTGCCTCCGTGAGCTGAAATTGTTTGCAAACCAAAGTAAACTACCAGAATCTCAACTCTGTGCATGTTCAGCCTGGGACAAGACAGTGAAAGAGGCCTTCCTTCCTCCCTCCCTCCCTCCCTCCCTCCCTCCCTCCCTCTTTCTTTTCTTTCTTTCTTTCTTTCTTTCTTTCTTTCTTTCTTTCTTTCTTTCTTTCTTTCTTTCTTTCTTTCTTTCTTTCTTTTTCTTTCTTTCTTTTTCTTTCTTTTTCTTTCTCTCTTTCTCTCTTTCTCTTTCTTTCTTTCTTTCTTTCTTTCTTTCTTTCTTTCTTTCTTTCTTTCTTTCTTTCTTTCTTTCTTTCTTTCTGCCAAGTCCCTACACTACAATTTCTTCTATTCAAGTCCCTACACTACAATTTCTTCTATTCAACTGGCAAGAAACCAGCTCATAATTATCAGAATAGGTGCCAGGAGCTGTACAAATAAAACTGGGGGCAGCACACAGTCCTGGGGCTACATGTTTTCCTCTCAGGGTTTACTGTATTGTATGAATTTAATCTCCAAGATTTGTATAAGATGGTTTATTGGCTTAGGGCTATATATAATTTTTTTAAGCTCATGTTTTTCATTTTATTTTTCATTTTTTCAATTCCTTCCTTCCCATTGGGCATCCTTAGCTACATAAGGCGTGATCTAGTGCAAGGGGAGGGGGTGGTTTTCTGTTCCACCTGTCTTGTATTTTAAGTCTTTCTTTAATTACATCTTAATTAGGCATGGAGCAGCAGCACCAGTTTGTCTTCTGCTAAGTGGCTGTTTTGTGACTGGCCATACTTACTGTGACCAGCAGTTTCTAAACAACTGTGTCCCCCCCATGGCAGCCATTTTGTGAATGCACATGCCTTCCAAATATCAAGTGGGTCTATTGGCCCAAAAAAGTTGCCCACTCTCATTTTAGCTTGATCTATGTTTTCAGTGCGGAAAACAGCTGCCTGAGGGTAGACCCCTTATTTAAAGAGACCTGATGCCCAGCTGACCAAAACCATTTCCTAAAAAACAATCCCAATTGCCCAAATAACTTGATTCAGCCATGTATATTTCCTGATTCTGACTGTACCCCTTGTTTTTTTTTTAAGAAAAGAACTGATCTTGTGATAATACACACAGTTAAGTGATGCAACTCTAGCAGGAAGCAAATAGATAAAAATCTCTCTAATCAGGAAGCAAATAGATAAAAATCTCTCTAATCTAACAGATGATCAGTTGAGTAGCCTAGTGTCTGATGTTTGATATGGTATCTTTTTGCTTTTAATCCCAGGCACTGTAACTCCAAGCATCCCTTCCTACTTAGAAGGGCTGTCTAACTTTGTTTCAAAGACTCTCGGAGATGTTTAGCTGTCACATCAAAAGGAATGCTTAAAGAGGAACCAGAAGACAAAGCAGCTACCCATTGTCACATTCCACGTGTAAGGAAATTAATGAGCAGACAGAGAAAATGGATCGCCCTATCACACTGTTATGGCTGACAGTTGACTTTAGAAGAGTATTTCTCAACCTTGGCAACTTTAAGGTGTGTGGACTTCAACTCCCAGAATTCCCCAGCCAGCAAGGCTGGCTGGGGAATTCTGGGAGTTGAAGTCCACACATCTTAAAGTTACCAAGGTTGAGAAACACTGCTTTAGAAGGTTTACTGATGCTGATTTGTGACACACTGACTCATTGGCCTTATTCCCTTTCTAAGCTCCTGTTGGATGCTCTATAGGGTGAAAGAAAAAGAAGCCACTATTTTACCACATTTATCATCCTAAAGGAAGACATGGAAACTCCTAAAACCTCTGTGTTGCATAGCAAAGAAGGAACAAATCCTTTAATCGAGTGTAAACTCACTGAGCAGAGAGGCAGATACTTGGAAAACCTCTTGATGTCTGCCAGTTCGGCCTTGAATGTCAAAAAGCTTGTAATAAAACTCAGAGTGAAAGAGCTATAAGCCCAAGGCACAAACTGAGAAATTCCCCACTCTGGATCTAATCCCAGCAAGATGATCCCTCTCAGCCTCACCCCTTCCCTATCCAATTCCCTCCAGATGTTTGGATCATCTATTCTCAGAATTCCCTACCAGGAGCTTTCATAATTTTAATAAGTGAATGCATAGTAAGCAACAAACAAAGAATACAATATTTATATTCATATAAAGTAAAACCAAATATATATCTTATTCATGTCATGCCTAAATCTTCCTGATATGTTAAATTAAGCCAAAGGGCAATGAAAATGACATCTTCCTGCATTTTCTTTTAATGCATGCTATTGAAAGAATGTATTATGTTGCAGTTTTGAATTACAGTATATTATATGGATGTGAGCAAATATTTTTGCAGCCTGAAAGGCTGTTATCAAGTGTCCTTTTATTTGCATGTTTTCCATTTGGAGAACAATTTGGCAGAGCATTCTGCTCTTTATTACCCCAAATTATGCA
Source organism: Charina bottae (assembly GCA_023362775.1). Classification (NCBI taxonomy): domain Eukaryota; kingdom Metazoa; phylum Chordata; class Lepidosauria; order Squamata; family Charinaidae; genus Charina; species Charina bottae. The sequence continues at coordinate 187,443,304 of JALMGJ010000002.1, read as the reverse complement.
TTTACATTTTGTCCATCACTGGATGTGATGGAAGTCAACTACATCATCCAAAATCCAGGTTGTAATGTACCCAGTTGTGTCTGTTGCTGATTCATGCGTCTTTTTGACACCTTTTGCCAGGCCTCTTTGGCTATATTTAGAGCAGTTATGTCTTTTGTTGCCTTTCCTCTTTAGTTTCTTTAAACAAAGGATTGATTATATTTATTGTTTTTACAAGGGTTTTATATACTTACTTTTGTTGGATGCATCATCCCCATCCACCAAATTGTTTCTTTCATGGTGCAGCATAGAGGAAGGATCACCTGGTATCCTACTTTCCATCTCTCTGCTGCTGTTACAGGTAGTCCTCAACTTATGACAGTTGGGACTGGAATTTCCATTGTAAGTCGTTGCAGTCATAAGTTGAGTCACCACATGACCAGACCTGATTTTACGACCATTTTTATGGCGGTCATTAAGTGAATCCAACTTCCCCAATGGGCGTTTTTTGCTGGAAAATGGCAAAAAATGTTGCAAAATGTGATCACGTGACCATGGGACACTGCAACCAGTCGTAAATGTGAGCTGGTTGCCAAGTACCCAATATGTGATCATGTGACCGTGGAGAGGTGCGACATTTCGCTCTGAAGTGCTTTACAGGCTGTAAAGCACCCATTCCAAGGCCATCGTAACTTTGGACCATCGTTAAATGAATGGTCATAAGTCGAGGACTACCTGCATGTACTGTACATAAAAGGGTTAAGCTGGAATGACCAAAGGCTCCTCCCTTAGGGACTGTCCATGCCAATTACTCACCGGATTGTTTCTAGTGAAAGGTCTTTTCTTTTTGCTATACAGAGAATGTAGATTGTTGATATTAAGTCCTTTGCCCTTTGATCTTGTGTCTCTCTCTCCCTTCTTCTGCCTGCCTTTTGTCCCATCTTGCCAGACTGTTTTTGATATTTGCTGATGTTTAATAAATAAACATCAAGCTATATTTTTTGCTAGCTGAACTGAGTGGTGTGTAAGCTTGCTCTGATCTGGATATAGGGATTGACTGGGAATGTGTCAGGTGCAAAGTAAACTGGAAATTTCCCAGAGCAATTTTCCAACAACTTTGAGATCTTCATAATGAAAAGCAGTTGACAAATGTTAAAAATAAAACAGACATACTTCAGTCTAGGAGAAGCCAAACCTCTCCTTACTGCCCCTCCTTCCATTGTTTCAGGCCGCCTCTGCTGAGCGTTCCTCCAGCTCAGTGAGACCTGCCTGCAGGAACAGAATAAGACAAGGAAGTATCCAGATGCCATCACCCGAGTCCATCTGTGTTCAATAAAATTTGACCTCTTTCCCTCCGAATCCCAACTCTCTCTGTAACTTTGACAGATACATAAACAGGTTGCTCCTTTTACACTAAGTTTGGCTCCAACCACATGGGTTGCTCCAGTTCTCCCACATATGAGATGAAGCGTTTTCACTAAGTTCAAATGTCCTTGCATCACTGTGTCTGCCCCCTTTGAAAAGCAAATATGTCCAGAACCAAAATAACTTCCTCAACTTTGCAATGCAGTGTTCACTTACAACATAGCTCCAAATGTCATCTTGAGAAGCAACCATTATGAAGTGCCACTAATCCATTAGCTAATGGCCTTCATTCTCTGGCTCCAATTGCAAGGGGTCGGACCAAATTGGCCTAGCCTTTTCAGTAAGTTTTGCCTCTGTGCTTGAGCTTTGTTGTAAGGGCATCACTGAAATGGAACATCAAGGATAAAAGCACAGAGTAATGTAAAAGGAAAACTCACAGTGAATCCCTTTGCCGCAGGCTGGTCTCTTCCCAACGTTGAACTCAGAATGATGGAAGTATGAGTGAATAGAACATTGATTCAGGTTCACTCCCGTTCCTTTTTGCATCACGTAAGATACTTTGCTAGAAGTGCTTGCATGCACTTATCCATTGATTTGTCAAAACACCCTTTTATCAATTAAGAACCATTTTAAGAAATGCAAGGACATTCCAGGGATTTTTAGGAAGAAAGGGCATTTCTTGATCGGCTGCCTCCTCACCCCACTCTATGGAATTATTATTTGTGATTCAGTATAACTCTGTTTTAGCCAATGGATTTTAATTTCTTAGTGGGAGCCAGAAGTTTAGATAAATCACTGCTATTCCCATTAATCCTAAGAACTACAGGTAGTCCTTGGGTTAGTATGTCAATTGGGACCGGGATCTCCGTTGCTAAGCGATGCGGTCATAAAGCACGATGTCACGTGACTGCATCGCTTAGCAATGGCGATCCTGGCAGTCCCAATTGCCGTCGTAATTCCAGGACCACATGGGTCATTAAGCGAGAAGAGGTGGGAGTCCCCGGGCAAGCAGGCTGGTGGGTGAGAGCTGCGGGTGAGAGCTACAGGGGGATGGGGTGCCGCGGGCAGGCGCTCCAGAGCATGGGCAGGTGTGCGAGTGCTGCAGGAGAGGTGCCATGAGCAGGCGCTATGGAGTGCAGGCAGGTGAAAAAGCAGCAGGAGTTGGAGCTACTTCCAACTTCCTGCCAGCTTCCCCATTGACTTTGCTTGTGGGAACGTTGGAAATCACAATCATCTGACCACGGCTTGCTGAGACATCATAAACGCAAGCTGGGCACCGAGCGCCTGGATCGCAATCACGTGCCCACGGGGATGTTGCTATGGCTGGAACTCCGAGGACTGGTTGTAAGTCCCCCTCGTTCAGTGCTGTTGTAACTTTGAACGGTTCCTGAACAAATGGTTGTAACATGAGGACATGAGGACTGCCATTTTTTTAAAAAAATGAACACTTTCAGAGAAAATAGCACCACACATGCTCATCTTTATTGATTTTTTAATCTTCCCTTCACCCACCTAGTCCTCTTTTAAGAAAGTAACAGAACCTTTACAGGATTCAATTCTGCCTTTTTCCTACCTATTTCCCACTCTAAGAGGCAAGGAGAAGACCTTATTAAAAATTATCTCCCAGTGCAGCGTTTAATGTTAAATGTTCTCCTGACAATGACTGCTTGTAATTTAAAAGCTTTCACATAAGCATATTCATGCTATTTTAAAAGTTACAATTTTAACAAATCATATAGACTTTCACATTCACTGTCAGTTTTGACTGAAAGAAGATACCCAGAGGCCCTGTAAGCTGGAAATTCACTTTTTAAAAATGGCCAAAATATTTTGTGGAGGTGTATGCTTCTTTGATGGTACTTTAAAAATAAGGCCTTTCAACATACTGTAATGGGATCCAAAAGACTATTTTAAGTTGGGGAGCAGCCCCCCGACACATACTCACAATTTTGTCCATTCCCATCCCACTTCTTAAAAACGATCCTGAAATAAATGCCAGCACACAAATTGCATTCAATGGAAGCAATTTCTCTAGTTTGTCATAACTGCTCACTCCATTTTCCTGTTAGATCTTTATCTTGGAAATATTAATTTTCAGATCCATACTCCTCATCCCATCATATAATATATCATGAATTTGTGTTCACTACAAATCATCTGGGTTCAGCCAAGAACATGGTATCATCTGCATACAAAAGTACACATACATTCATGTCCCCAACCAACACACCTCTAGTGTCACCATTAGCGTCATTTCGCTATTTATCTATACATACGTTAAACAACCAAGGAGACATTGGACATTCCTTTCTTATTCCCTGCTCGGGGTTGAACCATTCTCTAAGTATTCCATTTACTTTTGATGCGTAATGGAATTTGCCCCTGAAGAGGAGGGTGACGTGATGGAGTTGGGAGCTAAGGGGGCAGAGCGCATTCCAGGCTGATAAGCGTTCTCACAGCTTGCATAGCTTGGAGAGTGTGTGTGGGGGGGGGGGGGCGAGTTAGACTGGCATTGCCTTAGATTCCCAAGGGTACTTTTCCCCTTAGCTCAGTTTAGGAACCTTCAGTCTGGCAAGGTTCTGTGTATGGTAGAAATAATAAAGACACTAGAGTTGAATTTCGACTCAGCTTCTTCGCCAATTCCTCTGACATGATGCTTTACATCTATCATACCATCTTACCACATTCTACAACAAACCTTCAATACCATGTTCATGCCAAACATTCTATAATTCAAGCCTATTCATATGCTTTCTGTAAACAACAATGTCGAATAAAATTTCTTTCTCACATGCATACAATTCTCAGTTACCTGCTGAAGAGCAAAACATTGGTCTGCATAGCCCCTGTCTGGCATAAAGCCTTACTGTACTTCTCAAATTTTGTTTATTACCTCTTCTCATACCTTTTCAGTAAAAATTCTGCCAAATATTTTCCCAGACACACTTAAGAAACTAATCCCCTATTCTTCTTCTTCTTGGCAATCACTCGTAGCCGAGTAAGATTGTCTTCCAGGGGTAAACTCTTAACAGTGGATCCGTAAGTGGCTGTAAAGGCCAATTCTGGATCCGCACAACCTCCCACAATGAGGGCATAGGTTTCCGGGTGGAAGACGGTCACGATGAGGGTTTGCTTGACGGGCCTTCCTTTTAGCTCATTTCTCCCTTTCGCCCTGTACTCGTGCTTCTTCAAAGTCTGTAGCGCCTTTAATAAAGGCTGACCTCCAATTGAAACGCTCATGAGTTAGGGCTTCCCAGTCCTCAATGCTGATATTACATTTTTTAAAATTAGCTTTGAGAGTGTCTTTGAATCTCTTTTGCTGTCCACCAATATTCCGTTTTCCATTCTTAAGTTGGGAGTAAAGTAGCTGCTTTGGAAGACGATGGTCAGGCATTCGAACAACATGGCCGGTCCAGCGAAGTTGATGTTGGATGATCATTGTTTCAATGCTGGTGGTTTTCGCTTCTTCTAATATGCTAACATTAGTCCGCCTATCTTCCCAAGTAATTTGCAGAATTTTTCGGAGGCAGTGTTGATGGAGTCTTTCAAGAAGTTGGAGGTGGCGTTTGTAGAGGGTCCATGTTTCACAGGCGTACAAAAGGGTTGGTAGTACAATTGCTTTGTAAACAAGCATTTTGGTTTCCCTGTGGATGTCCCGATCCTCAAACACTCTACGCTTCATTCAGGAGAAAGCTACACTCGCAGAGCTCAGACGATGCTGAATTTCAGTGTCGATGTCGGCTTTTGTAAATAGATGGCTGCCAAGATAAGAAAAATGGTCACATTTTCTAGTAACACACCTTTAAGCTGGATTGATGGCGCTGCAGAGGGATTGGCTCGAACTTGCTGATAAAGCACTTTGGTTTTTTTAATGTTAATCGAGAGGCCGAGCTTTTCATATGCTTCTGCAAAGATGTTTAGGATAGTTTGAAGATCTTCCTCTGAGTGTGCACAGACTACATTATCATCAGCATATTGAAGTTCTGTAACAGAAGTTGTAATTATCTTATTTTTTGCTTTCAGCCTACTAAGATTAAAAAGCTTTCCATCTGTTCGATATATAATTTCTACACCAGTAGGAAGTTTCCTACTATATCCCCTACTAAATCCCCTATAGCTTTTACTGTATATTCGCTTTTTCAACCATTCCCATTTAATAGTATCAACGAGGTTCCCCTGAGATCCGGATGGCCCCCATTCTGCTGTTGTTTAGAAGAGCTGTGAAGACCTGGCTCCTCAGCCAGGCCTTTGGCGAAGGAAAGCGAGACTCCTCATTTCATCACACTTGCCATCTTTTATCTTTATTTTTTATTGATTTTATTGTAATTTGTTTGATTGTTGTAAGCTGCCCAGAGTCTTTGAGAATGGCATACAAGTTTAAATTATTATTATTATTATTATTATTATTATTATTATTATTATTATTCTGTGCATTAGGCACAGATGCAATCTTCACACACCCTAAATCAGGCCTGCACAACTTGATAAATTAAAAATAATCACGGGCAGAAAGGAATACCTGGCATGCCAGTCAGCTGTTTGGCAGCTAGCAGAACAGCAGCAGCGTGGGCTCGGTGAGGCCTGCTGGTGTTGGAGGCACTTGGCAGCATATCTTTCAGGGTGGCAGTGGCAGCAGCAGATCCTTCCTGGTGGCAGTGATGTTTGGTGGCAGTGAATTTAATGAGTTTTTGAAAAATGCTGGCAGGCCGCACAAGGCTGCTTGGTGGGCCACACGCACTAAATCATACAGCCACTCCATTGACATCCCACATTCATACTTTAACTTTTCTCCAGTTACACCATCTACACCAACAGCCTTACTGTTTTTCAACATCTCATAACATTTATGATTTCCTTCTTATCAATTGTTTCTTGGACATATCATTTGTTTCAATTCCACTGTCCGACATATCACACATCACTATAATTTCCATACATCTCTGAAACATTCCTTCCAGCATTCCCTTGCTTCAGTTTCATCCAAAATATTTTATCTCTTTTTAAAAAAAAAAAAAATCCTCACTCTGATGGAGGCTCCTTGTTTACCCCTCTTCACCCAATTCAAAACAATTTTTATTTTCATCAAAACACTCTGTTTTTTCTGCCTCTTTTAATCTTAACCATTCATTGTTCTCTTTCACTACATTCTTTGTGCAGCTATTTTTTTCTGTCCATATGCACTTTATACAATATATTTTCTCATCCTCATTTTGGCAGCAATCATTCTCTTATATGCATTTTTCTTCTCCATAGCCTCTTCCACTTAATCATTCTATGATCCTTTTTCATACTTCCTATTAATGTAACTCCATGCAGTAGCACTTTGTAACATAATTCTCTCTTCCAAGCAGTTTCCACATCCTCCTTCCTTATGTTCACATTCCATTAGTGGCTCATTACTGGATATTAAGAGAATTCCATTTAACAGAACTGAGCGAAGCAGCAAAATATCTATGAAAGGTTTTTTTTCCTCAGTATTTCATTTTAAACAGAGAGTAAAAGAGGAATTTATCCCAGCCCAGATTAACAATGTTCAAGCCTAAGCATTTTGGATCTGGTGTTTTTAAAAACATCAATTCTCTTGTTGATTATAATTTTCTCCTGGATTTTATCATCTTCCAAGAACTTCCTTCTGCCCTAATATCACCTTGGCTTCTCTATCAAAGACCTGGAGTGCTAGAAGCCATTTTTGATGTAGCGTTCATTGGACATACAAACTGGTGCAAGACTAAATATATTCCTTAGTCATCCTGCTATTATGATCCAAATCTTGAGTTATGGAATAGAATTCAGATACTGTACTTTAATTGTTGAGGGGAAGAAATTCTTAGTTTGCTATACATCACTAATATACTGTATAAAGCCATACAGTACATTAAAAAGTTCTGGTCCACAGCACTGCAGGAAAGGAATGCAGTTTTAAAAAGATAAAGATCACCCAAATGAAAAGTGTTTTTTTTTTCAGGCATGTATTTGCAAAAAGTAACTTATGAGGTTGTCAAAACTTTGCCAGTATAAATTTAGCTTTCTAGAGAATTAGACTGTATATGAGCTGAATAAGGGACTACTTTTAACTTGCACATATACTTTAAAAATGCTGTTAGAGAGGGTCTCTAGCTTTGGAGATTTTTTTTTTAATTGGTACCTTTGCTTTCTTCTAACTTGTTTATGGAGGAGGGACATGACAACTCATGTTCATAGGTACTGCTAACTTATCCCACTTAGGCTCTTATTCCAACTATGTAGCAAGGAGACATAACAAGGAACAGATGCAGTAGGTACTTTGGTCTTCATATGCTTTCATTAGCCCCTTCTATTTCTTTTGTCTTCTAGGGCAGGGGACCCCAACCTTTTTGGCACCAGGGACCGGTCATGGAAGACAATTTTTCCACGGACCGGGGGGAGCGGGGTTTGCAGGCGGGAGCCAATCGTGTGGACCGGAGGGCAGGGTTTGCAGGCAGGAGCCAATCGCGTGGATGGGGGTGGGGTTTGCAGGCGGGATCCAATCACATGGATGGGGGCGGGTTTGCAGGCAGGAGCCAATCGCGCAGACCACCACTGCTCACCTGCTGTGTGGCCCACTTCCTAACAGGTTGGGGACCCCTGTTCTAGGGTGATTTGGTTTTTCATTCTCTTTGTTGAAGTTCCTCTAGTCCAGTGTTTCTCAGCCTTGGGAACTTTAAGATGTGTGGACTTCAACTCCCAGAATTCCCCAGCCCGGATTAAAGTTCCCAAGTTTGAGAAACACTGCTCTAGTCTCTAGCAATGTTCAAGAAATCAGATGCTATGTTCTGCTGCCACCTTAAAGTTTCATTGCCAGCTCACAGCAATTTCATGTCTGGCTTCTAGATCTTTTCCCCAGCAAGATTGTCTGCATGGAAGGAGTGCTTATCTCTCTCATGTTTAGACCCACTCACCAACTCTTCTGTCATTTCCTGACACTCTTAGTAGCACTATATTAATAGCTCAGAGTATGAATTTTACACATGAATTTTCATGTAGGTGTCTCCACCAGGAAGGAAATTAATGCCATTGTTCAGGAAAAGAAAAGTTCTTTCTTCACGGCAAGAAACCCATTACTATTACTTGTTATTTTAAAAAGCCTATTCCAGAAATCAAAGTGGATTTAAGAGCTGGATGAGACGGGGAATTCTACTAGCTGTGGTTCTAGTGTCACTGTAGCACTGCCTTCTGGCAAGATTTGAGTAGTGACCACCATTGTTCCCCAAGCTGTTTAGCAGTAAAGTAAATGAGAATGAATTGGTTTTGAGTTAAGTGCTTTTTAGTTAGGAGGAGGGTGCATGTATCCGGTACTGGTGAACTTTTCAAATCAAAATTATTTTGCACAACAAATCCTTACTGGATCATCTTGAATCTGCAGTCTCAGCTTTGCACATGCTTCCTGTAAGTGCCTGTGCAAATTATTTTGCACAACAAATCCTTACTGGATCATCTTGAATCTGCAGTCTCAGCTTTGCACGTGCTTCCTGTAAGTGCCTGTGCAAATGTTCCCTGGAAAGGATGGTTGAACTTCATTCATCTCAATAAAAACAAAAGCAATTGCATCTTGTTGCAAGAAGAGACTAAGTAAAGGGTTGCTTGTCATCTAACATGTTGCATCAAGGTTTGGTGAAGAACGCATCAAGTGTTGGTGACACTGGGAATGACTGGGAATGTATTCAGGAAAAGCTTTTTAATAAACTCATTAGACTGAATTTATGATTTGTGACTGAGGCCATGCTAATAGTTAAGTCCCTGCTCTTTAAACAGAGCTTTTGTGAAAAATAACAGTCCACTTTTTCTTATCATAAACACATTATATAAAAAAGGTAAAGGTAAAGGTTCCCCCATACCCTGGAGAAGAAGCTGATGCTAGGGAAAGTGGAAGGCAAAAGGAAGAGGGGCCGACCAAGGGCAAGATGGATGGATGATATTCTGGAGGTGACAGACTCAACCATGGGGGAGCTGGGGATGGTGACGGCCGACAGGAAGCTCTGGCGTGGCCTGGTCCATGAAGTCACGAAGAGTCGGAAGCGACTGAACAAATAAACAACAACAAAGGTTCCCCCCGCACATTTGTGCAGTCGTGTCTGACTCTAGGGGCCGGTGCTCATCTCCGTTTGTTAGCCGAAGAGCCAGCGTTGTCCGAAGACACTTCCACGGTCATGTGGCCGGCATGAAGCACGAGGAACGCTGTTACCTACCCACCGAAGTGGTACCTATTTATCTACTTGCATTTGCATGCTTTCGAATTGCTAGGTGGTCAAGAGCTGGGGCGAGTGCGGGAGCTCACTCCGTCACGCGGCACTTGGGTCTCAAACCGCCAACCTTCCGATCGACAAGCCTGGCGTCTTAACCACTGAGCCACCACGCCCCTAAAAAAGACTAGAGTCCTAATCTGCCTTTAGAAACACCCAGAAGCTATGGCTATTCTATGTCAGTCTAGTCACACCACTGACAGCAGATTATCAACAGCTGGATGGAATATTTATGAGCATCAACATACTTCTGAACTCAGGTTCCAGCCAGAATGGCCAGGGGTCAAAGATGATGAAAGCTGGGGGGGGGTTTTAGCCACATCAGGAGGAACCTAGCTGTTGACTAGCCTGGAAAGTTGAACAAACATCCCAGAAAGAGTAGCAAATGCTTCTGTATTGCTGTCAATAATTCTCCATGAAGTTACCAAAATCATGCCTAACTTGAAAAAGTCGTTCCCTTCTATAAGCTAATATCCTTCTCTTATACAGTCATTAGATTCTTCTTCAATTGGTGCTGCACTGGTTCCATTGATTTTGATTATATCAACTATGGAATTAAAGGAGAAATAATTGTTCAGATTTGTTCCTACTTTCCCTGGGTGTAATGTATGTGGGAATGACCTTGGGAGACAGGAGAAAGAGCCACAAACTAGACAACAATCAGACAAATGCAGCTGAGCCTGCAGAAGCATGTCAAATATCTCAGAAGGGACCCTCCCTAGTTTCTTGGATTGCAAAGGCGAGGGGGGAGAGATGTCCTTTTAGACTTGCAAGATTCTGTTAATGTAACCTTACAATAAAGTTAGAGCTAGTACTTCTGGGTATGCTTCTTGTCTGGACTACCTCGCAAGGCTGACATTGTGCCACTTCAGCAAAGAACAGAAGGGTTCTCCAGGAAAAGAACTACTGTGATATCAAATGTATAACATGTCAAGTGTGTCAGATATCCCATATGAAAACGTGTTTTGGCAAATTGCATCCTTTACAAAGCAAAGGCTTCTCATGGTGACGTGAAGTGCAGGTGCAAGATAACAACTGTCACGTGTGTATTGTTTTGGCTAGTTTGCATGAGAACAAGTTCTCCTGATTCCCTCCGTGGGAAGCCTGCTCCAGGGGGAGCAGAGGGAGGGAGGAGATCACATGCTCGCTTAGATGCAGCACTGCCACCCAATAGCCATGTGCTAGGGCCAATGATTTAGGCCTGGTGTGTGTCACACCTAACATCCAGCCAATCAGAAAGCTGGAAGAACTGAATATCTAACCATGCAAAATGGTGTTCTATGCTTCTTGACTTTTTGTGTCTTTAGCCATGTAGTTCTTCACGTGTATTCTACTTCTGAGGACTGGGCAGTGTGAGCTATGCCTGGCTTTGGGTATAGGCCGTGGCATGAGCTCTGGCCCTGGAACAATACACGAAACTCTGCTTGTAAGTTTGTTTTTCCTTTTACAATGCTGTACCATGTGTATTCAACTTTCCTTTTTGCAATAATATAACTATGTATATATGCATTATTGCCTTATGCTACAAGTAAATACTTTTAGCCCTAAAAGCTGCACTCTTGTTTGTTTATTCTCACGCCTCGATTTTTTATTTATTTATTTATTTAATTTATATAACCGCCCATCTCCCCCAACGGGGAACTCTGGGCGGTTTACAATAAATAAAATTAGATAAAAGCATAAAATATAAAATATATAAACTAACAATTTATACAATTAATATAATATAAAATAAAATAAAATAAAAATCCAAGTGGGAGATAGTATTAATAAAAGAAGGGCATTATAAAATTACGGGATTAACCACCCCCATGAGGAACTATCGTTTCCTCCCTCCCATGCCAGGCGGCAGAACCAGGTCTTCAGTTCTTTTCTAAAGGTCGGGAGGGAGGGGATCTGTCTCAACTCCGGGGGCAAGATGTTCCATAGTGTGGGTGATGCTACAGAGAAGGCCCGCCTCCTAGCCCCCATCAGATGACATTCTTTAATTGATGGGGCTCGCAGCAGGCCCTCTCTGAACGATTGGGTGGGGCGGGTCGATAACCTGGGGACAAGACGGTCCCTCAGGTATTCTGGTCCCATGCCATGTAGGGCTTTAAAGGTGATAACCAACACCTTGAATTGTACCCGGAAGCAGACCGGCACCCAATGCAGCTCACGGAGCAAAGGTGTTATATGTGCGGATCTTGACGCACCTAAAATTGCCCGCGCGGCTGCATTCTGCACCAGCTGTAGCTTCCGGATAGTCTTCAAGGGTAGCCCCATGTAGAGCGCATTGCAATAATCTACATGGGAGATGACAAGAGCGTGAGTGACTGTTCAGAGGGCATCGCGATCCAGGAATGGGCGCAACTGGCGCACAAGCCGAAGCTGTGCAAAAGCCCTTCTAGCCACGACTGCCACCTGCTCTTCGAGCAGGAGTCGTGAGTCTAGAAGGACCCCCAAGTTGCGCACCGGTTCTGAATGGGGCAGTGCTACCCCATCGAGAACCAAAGATGATAATTTCCTAGAAGACGCTAAGCCGTCAATCCACAGCCACTCGGTCTTGCCAGGGTTCAACTGAAGCCTGTTGTTCCCCATCCAGGCCCTCACAGCCCCCAGGCACTGGGACAGGGTGGTCACTGCATCACTTACTTCACCTGGGATGGAGATATACAGTTGAGTATCATCTGCATACTGATGATACCTCATCCCATGGTGTCGGATGACCTCGCCCAGCGGTTTCATGTAGATGTTGAATAGGAGAGGAGAGAGAACCGAACCCTGCGGCACCCCACACAGGAGTGGTCGCGGGCTGGATCTCTCCTCCCCTACCAGCACCGACTGGGAACGGCCCTGGAGGAAGGAGGTGAACCAGCGCAAGACTACGCCGCCCACCCCCAACTCCCTAAGCCGTCCCAAAAGGATACCATGGTCGATGGTATCGAACGCCGCTGAGAGATCTAAGAGAGCCAGGATGGATGCACTACCTCCATCCCGCTCCCACCAGAGGTCATCCGTAAGCGCGACTAATGCAGTCTCCGTCCCAAATCCCGGCCTGAACCCTGACTGGAAAGGGTCTAGATAATCCGCTTCATCCAGGGTCCTCTGAAGCTGCAATGCCACCACCTTCTCAACCACCTTTCCCAAGAAGGGAAGGTGGGAGACTGGACGAAAATTGTCCAGAATGGTAGGGTCCAGGGATGGCTTCTTGAGGAGGGGGTGCACCAACGCCTCCTTGAAGGCCACCGGAAACACCCCCTCCAACAAGGATGTATTAATCATTGCCTGGACCCATCCACATGTCACTTCCCTGGCTGATTTTACTAGCCAGGAAGGACAGGGATCTAACTGACATGTGGTGGAATTAACAGTTCGGAGGATCTTGTCCACTTCCTTAGGTCCAACAGGATCAAATTGTTCCCAGATAATAGGGCAAGACCATTCTCCCGGCATCTCCCCAGACTGCATTTCACACATGGAGTCCAACTTAGACCGAATCCGAGCGATTTTTTTCCCTATAAGCCAGCGTACATCCTATCAGGTTATGTTGCCCAGAGAGAAATTTGCGTTTTCTTTGCTGCGTTGGACCTGGCTGTAAAAGGGAGTTTGTTTTTAGAGGCTGATTTCAGAGCAAACGTTTTTTCTTTGAGTGGTCAGCAATGGCTGAACAGAGTCTGGTCGGTCTGCCATTTGAGCCTTTAGACAAACCTTGTTTGTTTATTCAAGCCTTGTTTGTTTATTCTCATGCCTCGATTTTTTCCCTATAAGCCAGCATACATCCTATCAAAGTGACCCCTGGCTAGTTACAATATTTCTTTTGTACCTATTTTACAGGCTAGGTTTATGTGTTTGTGTATAGAATTATATTCATCTTGAGCCCTGTGAATAAACGTTGTAGCTTTTTAAAAAATGTATATACCACACTTTGCTCCTAGTGACCTCTCAATTGGATCATTATAAGTAAGTAAGCCAGAGACCTAGTTTTGTTAAGTAAGACAGTAGAAGAATTCATGGCACTTGCTACATAAGACTGGTTTCAGGCTGATACTTAAAAAATGATTACTTGAATTGGTCAAAAGCTCCAGGTATTTAGACTGGGACTTAAAAGCCCATAACGAACATGATTAGTTAGAATTCAGGTGCTGATAAAGCTCTCAGTTTGATATTAAGAGGGTCTGTTTCATTTCCTACTGTACTTATTATGAATTTTAATAATTGTAGCTATTTTATTACATATTTTAACTGTTCAAACATTCTTTTCCCAAATTTAATACATTTCAAGTCACCCTAGAAAAACATGGTTTTGAAAGATGGCATACTTTTTAAAATATATAGCCACAAAAGGGCTGCTAATGATTAATATAGTGTATGGCCTGGAGTGGATTTTAATCAAGAGGCCTTTTATCAGTTTCACTTAAAGTTTGGTGCTTTTTTATACTATACTGTATATCCGAATACACATTTATGCAGAGGTATGGCTCACCCTATTCAAGGGGACCTAATGGGAGTAACTCAATACAATGGAGCTTTGGTCAACATATGTAAGATCTGAAAGGTGAAGGTCACAAAATTAGAATCTTGTCCAACCACAGGTTTTGGAGTACAGGGAGGGCATCCACTGAGGACATGAAATTAAGTTGAAATATGCTAAACAACGATATTTTGAATCAGCCAACAAACCAGGAAGATGGTTAGCATATAAATTAAGGAAAGAAAGAGAAAAGAAAATGATATTAAAGATCCAGGATGGAACTTTTAGATAATGAAAAGATTAAAAAAGTATTTCATAGTTTTTTTTTTCTAATTTATATAAAAAACAAGAAAATTCTCTGGAAAAGATAGATGAATATCTGAATAGACAAAACTTACCAAAACTTACGCAGTTACAGAAATCAACATTGAATGATCCTATAACAACCTTTGAAATTGTTGAGGCTATAAAGAAAGTAAAGTTGGGAAAAGCACCTGGACCTGATGGTTTATCTGCATTATACTATAGATCACAGCTTTCCAAACTGTGTGTCGCGACACAAAAGTGTGTCACCACACAACCCGGAAGCGCTGATCATCATCAGCGCTTCCAGGTTTTCCCGCGGCAACACACCAATGGCGGCGCGTAAAAACCGAAAGTGGAAGCAGCGCTTCCGGGTTTTTGCGTGCTGCCGCAACGGCGGCACTTCCGGGTTTTCCCGCGGCGACACACCAATGGCGGAAAACTTTGGAACGCCCTTCCATGTGCACGCTGCCTGTCCCCTTCCCCCGGCCAATCAGCTGGATGGGGGTGGGGTTTGCGGGTGGCAGCCAATCAGATGGATGGGGGCGGGGTTTGTAGGCCTGCCACTCTGGGACACCAAGGGCATTCTCAGGGTCCCCGGAGCCTGCCGTTTCAAAGGGGCAAGCTCCGGGGACCCCGAGAATGCCCTCGGTTCCAGCAGAAAGGCAAAAGCCTCGCCGCGCGCACATGCTGCCAGGCCCCTTCCAGCGCAGAGATTTTCCACACACACATCCCCGTGCTGCTCAGCTGTGCAGCAGGGAAGCAGCCGGCAGCAAAAGCCTCACTGCATGCTTTTGCCCATAAACCCCGCCCCCGTCTGTCCAATTGGCTGCAGCCCACAAACCCGGCCCCCCCTATCCATCCGATTGGCTGCTGCCCACAAATCCCGCCCCCCGGTCCTTGAAAAAAAAATTCCGATGGGGGTGGTCCCTGATGGAAAAAAGGTTGCCGACCCCTGCCTTAACTTATAAGTTTCTTTTTAAATCTTTACTCTTTTAAATCTTTACTCCCACAATTCTCTCATCTATTAACTATCTCTATTCAATATTTCAAGAACCAAAATAAACAAGACAGTGGACAGTGGACATCCCTTTTCTTGTTCCTTTTTGTATCTCACAGGGTTTTGTTAGATCTCTATTAACAATTATTTGTGCTTTCTGTGAAGTATAAATCGATCTTACCCATTTGATAAAGTTCTCTCCAAAATTCTTATCTTCCAAAACCTTGAACAAGAAAAATATTCCAAAATGTCCAACACATTTCTAACGTTGTCCTTTAACTGTCTTTTAGGTAAAAACCCACATAGATCCTCATGAATAAATTCTTGCAAAATTATTTTCAGCCTATCAGCTAAAATGGTTGTGAACAACTTGTAATCTTTATTTAATAATGATATTGGCCTATAGTTTCTTGTTAAAGTCAAATCTTGTCCCTCTTTAGGTATTAGTGTTATATTGGCCTCTTTCCAACTCTCTGGCATTTTTCCTACCTGTAGGATAGAATTCATTGTGTTTTGTAAAAGTTGTAAAAGTTCATCCTCAAAAAATCTGTAATAAGTACCTGGTAATCCATCTGGTCCAGGCACCTTTCCTAGTTTAATATTTTTTATAGCTTCAGAAACTTCCCTTATTGTTATACGTCCATTCATAATCTGTCTCTGTCCCTTTGTAATCCTTGGTAAATTTGTTTCTTTAGATATTCATCTATTTTCTCTAGCAAGATGTCTCTTCCTTTATATAAATTGGAATAATATTGATAGAAAGCTTTTTGTATGGCTGCACTGTCCATTAATACAGTATCTCCCTCTTGTAATTTCAATATCATTTTCTTTTCTTTTTCTTTTCAAATTTTATATGCTAGCCACTTCCCTGGTTTATTTGCAAACTCAATTTTTTTCTGCTTTACACAATTCATTTTTATTTCCATTTCTCTTACTGTTAACATAGATAATTGTCATTGTAAAAGCTTGATTTGTTGAGAAATACTTATCTTCTCTGGAAATTTCTTTAATTCTTTTTCTTTTCTCTTTGTGTTTTCTCTTGACTCTTCTTTTTAAGTTCACTATTATGTGGTATAAAATAACCTCTTATAAAAGCTTTACTTGCATCCCAAACCATTCTTAAATCAGTGCCTTTATCTACATTATTTTTAAAAAAATCTTTTAATCTCTTTTTACAATCCTCCACTATTGCTTCCTTCTATAGCAACATTTTGTTCAGTCTCCATCTAAAAGAATTAGATTTTCTTTTAGAAACCAAACTCACAGGATTATGATCCAAAAAGGTCTTTGGTAGAAAACTTAGTAGCAAAGTTCTTTGAAATCGAAATCATGTCTATTCTTGAAAAGGTTCTATGTCTTTCAGAAAAGTAGGTATACTCTTTTGAAATACCATTCTTCTGTCGCCATATATCAAACAGCCCTAAATTGTCCATCAAATCAAAGAAAACTTTTAGTAATTTGCCTTGAGTAATTTTGATGTTTCTCTCAGACGTTCTGCCCAGTTCTGGGGAGATCACTCCATTGCAATCCCCCATCAAACACCAATTTTCATAAGAAAAATCTATTAATCTCTCCATAACTCATTTATAAAACAATACTTTGTCTTCATTTGGGGTATAAATCTCCAGTATCAAAGTCTTAGTCCCATGCAAATTAACTTCCATACTACCATCTACCTTACTCATCAGTCAATACAAGTTCTGGTTTTAGTTGGGGATTTATATACAAAGCAACTCCATTTCTTTTTTTTTCTTTTTTTTATTCCTGTTGAAATAAATTCTTCACCCAAATTTTTTATGAATCAAATATTTTATGTCCTTTTTTCTAGTATGTGTCTCTTATAGGCAAACAAGATCTTGTTTTAATTTTTTCAAATAATGATTTTTTTCTCTTTTGAGAAGCATTTGCTCCGTTTATATTCCACGTTAAACACTTGTGCTCCATAATCAAGCCAAAAATTTAGAAAAATTGATACCTGTAATGCCTAGTTCAGTATCATCCCTTTCCGTTTCCTGTTGCACCTGTTAGAGTTTTTCTGTAGGTGTCCTCTGACACCTCCATTTGAATCTCCTCCAATTCTTCTTTGAATTTTTCTAGAAATTCCCTTGCCTTCTGGAATTCAATCAAAACTTCTGCTGTTTAAAGTAAAAATCACACCTTCCAATTTGTCCCATTGAAATGGGATCTTTTTTCTGCTTTAATCTCTCAGTTTAAAAAAAACCTCTTTTCTCTTACCTAAAATTCTGATAGGAATTTCTTTAAGGACAATTATATCTGTATTATCAATCTTCAGTCTTGTATTAAAATGCTGCTGCAAAACTTGATCCCTTCTTTTCTTCCTGACAAAGTACACCAAGACATCCCTTGGAACATTTTTATTCTAAGAATTTTATTAAGTTTATAACAAAGATTAAAACTACAAAAAAGTAAAAAAACTACAAAAAGAAGAAAAAAAACTAAAAAGGTGTGCAACACAAGAAAAAAGAATTTTGAAGGTTACATAAAGAAATGGCTTCCAACTTTCCACAAGAATATACAGCATATTTCCATATTCAATCCCTTACTCTATATCAAACTAAGATCACGTTATTTCTATAAATCCTTCAATTAACACATACTGTATACAAATCACAAATACAATTGCTCCTTCCCCATATATATATATATATATATATATATATATATATATATATATCTGAATCAACTTCCCTCCCTCAAAAAACATTTATTTAATTATTTCCTTCCCTCCACTATTCTATATACTTCTGTCCACTGTAATAAAAATCCAATTATAAAAACATATAAATTGTCTACTTTTATAATTAATAACACTACAGCAGTCTTAAACCTATTAAACCTAAAAATCAAGCAATTATTATTATAGCCCTAACCCTAACCCTGCCAACCTCCGTGGGAGCTCTAAGAGGCGGTACGTGACCAGATCCAAGGTCTTCCAGGCCATGACTTGTAGGGAGGGCACAACCTGGCTCAGTCCAAGGGAGGAAGAGGCCTACCCCCGTCCCTTCCTTCCACACACTGCTAACCCAAAGCTGTTCCTCTTGTCACTGTGCCCAGGCATTGCTTACGAGAAGGAAGGTGAGAACCGTCCCTCCACCAAGGAGGCTGCCATTCTGATGAAGCAGGTGACCTCTAGAGGAAAGGAGGGGGAAAAACACACCACTGCCTCTTTCAAAGCCCGCTTCTCGACTGAATGCAGCCGTAACTCCAGAGTTCCCCGCGCCTTTGATCCCGGGGGAAACGAGAAGCTCAGCAAGAGGACTACAGGCTCATGCCTGGCCTGGACTAAAGGAAGGTCCATGGCCCAAACAGACGAGTGACTCTATGAACGACTGCAGGGGCCGTGCTTTTTTGGCTGGAAGGTGGCTATCCCTGGGCAGGAGAAACCCTGAACCTGGGGGATGAGACCTCCCGCCTGATGGCCCACAAAGAGGCTTCTCTTTCCGTTACCAGTGAACATAGCAGCCGTTCTCCTCACTGAAGCCTGCTTGCCCTTAAAGTACGAAAGGCAGGTGAACACTTCCATCTCTAGCTGCCCCTCTGAGATGGGGAACCAATCTAGGAGAAGAGGCAGAACGACAGAGGTGGGAGATCGCCAAGTGCTTCATGCGCCACCCATGCCTGTCACCTCTAGAGGGGAACGGGAGCCAGAGAAGGGCTCTTACCAGGCGCTCGGCAATCTGATGAAGTAGCTCTTGCAGGCTGTAAGTCCCCCTCGCCAGGTGGGTGGCCCCAAGGTGCCACCTGTGCCAGGTGCCACAGAGTATCCTTTGCTGTCTTCAGAAAAAGAGGAGAGAAAAAAGCTGTGCCATTCTTCTACTGCTTTCCTCGAGTGAGTCATCAAGCCACGCTGCAATCCTCTTTTCCCAGGGAAGCCAGGCCCTCACCTTCGCGACCTCCTGCTCAACATCTTCCACGTGCATCAGTACCACAATGAGGGTGTGGTTGGCTGCTGTCCCCTCAAGATCTTTCTGGTACTGCAGAAGAGGCGTCACAGTGGAGGTTTCCATTGACTTTTTCCTCCTCTTCCAAGCAAGGAGCAGCTGAGGACTCATGTAGTGGAAGAGCGAGTGGTACTGGGCAGCCATGGAGGCATTCAGGGGTGTCCAAACTTCCTCTCCTGTCTGGAGGCTGAGCTGCTCCGCCAAGCACAAGAAGTCCAAGGTGATGGCAGGGATGGAACTGCAGAGCCCACTGAGGATTGAATGGCAGAGCTCCTCATGGCTCATCATCTGCAGAGAAAATGGGAGATCTGAAAAACTCTCCTCCAACGAAAGAGAGAAGACAAGCCTAACCTTTTCTGATCACGGTTAGGTATCTTAGCTAGCGATCTACTCTTAACTCTGAGAGTGATCAATGTGAAGAGTGAATGTGAGAGCAGCAAGCCATCATCATCCCAGGACTGAGTAAAAGGAGGATGTGCCACCTCGCCACACGTCTGATCTTGCCTACACTAGAGGGGTTAGATCTCATCCTGGGGTAAGAAGGCCCACTGGCTGAATCTGTCCAGGGCAGCAACATTGTTGCCATCCATCTAAAGAGAAGGTGCTTGCAGGAAGGAAGCGTCCTCTACGATAGTTCCCGAAGAGAAGTTCCGCAAGTGAGAAAATACAAGCTTTCCTTTCCAATCTTACCACTATCACCCTAACACTTATTTCCTCTTCTTTAATCTAAAATAGCATGGCTGCTTACCTTGTTTTAATCCTTGGCAGACAAGGCTCTGAATAAAACATAATATAGGAAACTTAAATTACTTTTCTTTTTTGTTGTCTCTCTCTGACATTGGTCACTTCTGTTAGCATCTTTTAAAACCTTGCTGCTTTTGGTGAGACATCGAATTTCTCATCATATATTACCCTTGTCCTATTTCTATTTGCTTCTCATTAAAGGTAAAAATAATGTCAGATTAGTAAGTAATAGAGACTGTTCTCTAAAATGTTTTCATTATTCAAAGCAACCTGAATTTAATGTTCACTGGAGCCTCACTGCTTCTCTTCCAGAGATGCTTATTTGTGCTAACCCTTCACCTGACTGAATTTAAAGAAGCAGGCTTTAAGAATGACTGCCATAGGTTCAGTTGAACATTTGCCAGGGATTCAGAAAGGAAAGAAACACACCACTCCTTACTCAGAATGTCCACCGGAATCAACCAGATTGTCTTCTGTATGAAGGCTGACCTGGTAAAGGATAAAGACTTAGGAAAATACAACTCAGTCCAAACTAACAGTTCATTTCTTTCAGCATCCTGTTTGCCAATACAATGAGCAGACAGATGTCGAGAAGGTTTATCAGTAAAATAAGGTACTGTATGATGAGACTCTTTCCATGGGTTAATCTTAATGTCTACCATTTGATAATAAGAAATACAGCAGGGAAAATTCAACAAAATGCTATAATGTGGAATGCTCTAAAGCATCATTACAGCAAACAATGTTGTAGGGCTCCCAAACCAGGGCAGCAAAGATCTGGATGGCCATATGATGATGATGATGATGATGATGATGATGATGATGATGATTCAAATTTATCCCCGCCCATCTCCCAAATAAGGGACTCTGGGCGGTTTACAGAATAACAATAATTAAAATCTATATATAAAATTACAAATGATATAAAGATAATTATAAATCCAGATGGATAAGATATTTGTTAAAAGAAAGACATCAAATTAAGGGATTAGCCATCTCCATGAGAAACTATCCCTTCCTCCTTCCCATGCCAGGCGGCAGAACCAGGTCTTCAGCTCTTTCCTAAAGGTCGGGAGGGAGGAGATCTGTCTCAACTCTGGGGGAAAGCTGTTCCATAAAGTGGGCGCTGTCACAGAGAAGGCCCGCCTCCTAGACCCCATCCGATGACATTTTCTAATTGATGGGGTACGTAGCAGGGCCTCTCTGGATGACCGGGTGGGGCGGGTCGATAACATGGGGATAAGATGGTCCCTCAGGTATTCTGGTCCCATGCCATGTAGGGCTTTAAAGGTGATAACCAACACCTTGAATTGTACCCGGAAGCAAACCGGCACCCAATGCAGCTCGTGGAGCAACGGTGTTACATGTGCAGATCTTGGGGCACCCAATACTGCCCGCGCAGCCGCATTCTGCACCAGCTGAAGCTTCCGAATAGTTTTCAAGGGTAGCCCCATGTAGAGCGCATTGCAATAATCTACATGGGAGATGACGAGAGCATGAGTGACTGTACGGAGGGCATCGCGTTCCAGGAATGGGCGTAACTGGCGCACCAACCAAAGTTGCGCAAAAGCCCTCCTAGCCACGACTGCCACCTGCTCTTCGAGCAGGAGTCGTGAGTCTAGAAGAACCCCCAGATTACGCACCGGTTCTGAACGGGGTAGTGCTACCCCATCAAGAACCAAAGATGATAATTTCCCAGAAGACGCTAAGCCATCAATCCACAGCCACTCGGTCTTACCAGGGATCAACTGAAGCCTGTTGTTCCCCATCCAGGCCCTCACAGCCCCCAAGCACTGGGACAGGGTGGACACTGCATCACTTACTTCACCAGGGATGGAGATATACAATTGAGTATCATCCGCATACTGATGATACCTCATCCCATGGTGTCGGATGACCTCGCCCAGCGGTTTCATGTAGATGTTGAATAGAAGAGGAGAGAGAACTGAACCCTGCGGCACCCCACACAAGAGCGAACGCGGGCTGGATCTCTCCTCCCCTATCACCACCGACTGGGAGCGGCCCCAGAAGAACGAGGTGAACCAGCGCAAAACTACACCGCCCACCCCCAACTCCCTAAGCCGCCCCAAAAGGATACCATGGTCGATGGTATCGAAAGCCGCTGAGAGATCCAAGAGAGCCAGGATGGATGCACTACCTCCATCCCGCTCCTGCCAGAGGTCATCCGTAAGCGCAACCAATGCCGTCTCCGTCCCATATCCCGGCCTGAAACCTGACTGAAAAGGGTCTAGATAATCTGCTTCATCCAGGGTCCTCTGAAGCTGCAACGCCACCACCTTCTCAACCACCTTTCCCAAAAAGGGAAGGTGGGAGACTGGACGAAAGTTGTCCAGGATGGTAGGGTCCAGGGATGGCTTCTTGAGGAGGGGGTGCACCAACGCCTCCTTAAAGGCAGTTGGGACCACCCCCTCCGACAAGGATGTATTAATCATAGCCTGGACCCATCCACCTGTCACCTCCCCGGCTGATTTCACCAGCCAGGAAGGGCAGGGATCTAAATGACATGTGGTGGGATTAACAATTCAAAGGATCCTGTCCACTTCCTCAGGTCCAACAGGATCAAATCGTTCCCAGATAATAGGGCAAGACCGCTCTCCCGGCATCTCCCCAGACTGCAATCCACGCATGGAGTCCAGTTTAGACTGAATCCGAGCGATTTTATCCTGCAGATGCTCAGAAAATTCTTCCGCACGGCCCTGCAGGTGGGTGGTCGATACCACCCTACCCAAGAGAGATCGAGTAATCTTAAACAGGGCCGTCGGGCGGCATTCTGCGGATGCAATAAGAGCGGAGAAATATTTACGTTTCGCCGCTCTTACCGCCACAAGGTAGGCCTTAATAGCGGCTCTATATTGTGTTCGGTCGAATTCCGTCTTCGTCTTTCTCCAGCGGCACTCTAGACGTCTCTTCACCCTCTTCAAGACCCTCAACTCCTCCGTAAACCACGGGGAGTGACGGGTCGAGTGGGGCTTGAGAGGTCGCATCGGCGCGATCCTGTCCAAGGCACCGGCCGCCTCCCTATTCCAAGTTGCGGCCAGTGCCTCCGCTGGACCGTGCAGCAGATCCTCAGGTATTACCCCCAGCTCCCTCTGAAACCTCAGTGGGTCCATAAGTCGCCGGGGGCGGACCAATCAAATAGGTCCATCCTCCCTGTGGAGTGGGGCGGCATAAGAGAATCCTAGGGATACCAGGACGTGATCTGACCATGACAACGGGGATAGTTCTAACTTTCCCCTCAGGTCACTTTGCCATTGCTCTGACAAGAAAACCAAATCCGGAGTGAGTCCACTGTCTCGAGTCGGATCCCGAATAATCTGGGACAGGCCCATGGCTGCCATGGTAGCCATGAACTCCCGAGCCGCTTCCGAGGCACGCCCCAAGGACGGCAAGTTAAAATCCCCCAGGACCATAAGCCTGGGGAACTCCACCGCCAACCCCAAGATGGCCTCCAGCAGCTCAGGCAAGGAGGTTGCTATGCAGCAGGAAGGCTGGTACAATAGCAACACTCCCAACTGTTCACGGGCACCCAACTTGAAAAACAGGGTCTCACATCCGGATACTTGTGGAGCAAGGCCCCTGAAAGCCACCAAGGATTCTCTAATTATAACTGCCACCCCTCCTCCCCTACCCTGGTCTCTCGGCTGGTGCCACACCCGAAATCCGGCCGGGCACATCTCCGAGAGGGCTACTCCTCCCTCTGGGCCCAGCCAGGTTTCGGTAATACACGCCAGGTCCGCCCCTCTCTCTGTGATTAATTCACTTATGAGAGGGGCTTTGTTATTTACTGACCTGGCATTGAGTAGCAGCAGCCGGAAGCCGGGGCCCTCAAGGATCCGCTGACCAGAACCTGGGGTTGAACTCAGAGGACCGGAACGCACCACCGGTACTAAACACCGGGGGTGCCTTCCCCGAAGATGGCCTGTCCTCCGGTTCCCGTCACAATATCTCCTGCCCGTCACCACCTCGATCGAGATGCCCACATTGTAGTCCCCAGAGTTTCCTGATCCGGTCGCCTCCACTCCTGAATCCCTAGAAAACCTGGATCTAGGCAGGGGTCTCCTCCATACACCCATCCTTTCACACTCCATCCTCCTGGGCAGTCGAAGGCTACCAGCGCAACCAACCAAAGCTCTCGGTGCTGGTAAGCCCCAACCGCCCCTTACATTCATCCTCCAATCACTCATTATGCCCCCTGTGGCTTCTCTCACTGGTCACAGAGGGGCAAACAGTCACTCCTACCTGCCCTGTCTCTCGCTCAGGGTCAGGTATTCTCTCAAATACATACAATCTTGGCCCCCCCACTCGTGACTCTCACTCACAGAGGGGAACCACACTCACACACACACAAGAGACCCCGCAGTTTCCGCCGCCTTGACACGGGGGTGGTTGTCCTTCAGGCCAACAAGCAGCAACTATTGAATGATGATCTTAATAAATTAATTGCTTTCAATAGTGGAGTCCAGATAACAATTGAGTGAGAACGTCCTTTCCTGGGGACACCCCAGTTGCAGGGCCAGAGTCCGAGTCCACCGCCAGTTCTAATTCCAGCTGGCCTCCGTTGTTCTCTACAGGCCTTCACAAGCCTCCAGCGGCCCCCGCAGGCCTCGGTTCCACAGTTCTCAAAGCCCCCCAAATTTCTCAGTCTTTGGGGGGTTACTCTGCCGGTTCTCTGTTTAAGTTCTAATTGGCTTCCACCGGCCACTGTAGGCCTCTCTTGTGTGGCTACAGCCATCCACCCTGCAATGTAATAGGGCCTCCAGGTCCAACTGGCCTCAACGCCACTCCGTTCGGGGAGACCAGCCTCCAAGCCTCGCAAGCTAGTCTGCGAACCCGGCAGCTTCCGCAACTCCACCAACCACCACCAGGCTCCACCAATCACCCCTGGGCTCCGCAGCCTCCACGGCCTCCGCCAAACTCCACCAGGCTCCGCCGAACTTTACCAGGCCACAAACTCCAACAACTCCTCCAGGCCCAGAAAAAGTCCTGGTTCGCCACTCCAGCTCCGCCAGGTTCCCACCGACTCCACCGGGCGACTCCGATGACTCGGCATAAGCACACTGGGCTGCTACTCCGTCTCGGCTCCAGCCAACAAACTCCTCCCCCGCTCCGTCCGGAGAAGTCCGCTCACCCCCCAACTCTGATGTCACCCCTACAACGACCACGGTAAATTTGTGGGGTATAGGGAGGGTTTTCCTGGGGTTTTTAGAGCTTACTTCTTAATTCTCCCGGAGCGGTTGCCGGCGTTTCCTTGCGGCCGCCATCTTGGATTTTCTCATCCAAGAAAATGAGAAATGTCAATGAATAGTTGGAACATTCTGTATCGCTTTGTTGCCATCTTCCTATTATGCAGATTTTTGCAGTCCAGATCTGGTAGCCAGCTGTCAACTGATTTTTCAGGTTTTTCAATGCCTCCAATCAGCCTTCAGGGGTCCCCAACCTTTTTGGTGCCAGGGACCAGTTTCAAAAGACGATTTTTCCGCAGAACAGGTGGGCGGGGTTTCCAGGATTTCCACGGACCGGGGGCAGGGTTTGCTGGCAGGAGCCAATTGCGTGCAACGGGAGGCGGGGTTTGCAGGCAGGAGCCAATCACAAGCACTGGGGGCGGGGTTTGTGGGCGGGAGCCAATTGCGCAGAAGGGAGTGGGGTTTATGGGTGGGAGCCCCGCAGCCCAGTTCCTAACAGGCCGCGGCCCACAAGTTGGGGACCCCTGGTCTATATTGCATGCTCACCAAGCCTGGTCAACCATCACTGGGATATTTTGCCATCACCACCACCGACTTTTATAGGTTTCTTTTGGGGAGGGGAAGTAATGCCTACAAACCTTGAGTTTTTTCCAAGCTTGCTAATATCCCCCTCTTGTGCATGAGTCATGTTATTTATGAGAAATGAGAATCATACTTGACTCAGAATATGAAAGTCACATTGAGGAGTAGATATTCTTGGATATATTAATACGTAGGCATGAATGCTAAATGTCGTTTTTCCTAGTTGATTTGGTGATGAGTTTTAAAATCGGACTGCATATTATACAAATATTTCTTATTTGTCTTAAGCCAGTAGCTTATCTAGTTTAGCAAATAACTCTGATTTCTTTTTTCTATTCTAAATGAAAGCATTACTTCAATGAGATTGTTTTCCTAACAGCTAGGATTTTTAGATCTGGATTGAACACAGAACAAAAATGGCCATTTTATACCAGGGCAGGCTCTTCATCCTTTTCCCCTAATACTGCCAACTCTGACTGGCACAAAGCTCCCAAATTTGTGGACAGAGGTCTTTCATAAATGTTTTGCCTAATTTTTTAAACTGAAGATGCAACCATTGAAACTACCTAAAGCACAGGCTCCAGTACAGAGCTACAATCCTTCCCAATGGGACATGCAAATTCAAAGAACCATTCAGCTGTGAGAATTATTATATAATTCATATATCACAGTATAAAACCCCAGTTCTATCTTCTATAATATACATCTCTCTTCCTCTTCTGACACTCCCTGGCTCCATCTCAATCTAATCAGCAACAATTTGAATCAAACACAAGCTCCTAATCAAACTCTGCCTGCTATCTATCCTGGCTCTGTCCCAAATCAGAACATCAAAATATAGACTGAACCTGTTTTCAACCCTGATTTGCTAGCAGACTATGGTTTGTGGTAATTATTGGATAGGATTGTATAGCAGAAAGAATGCATGAAGAGAGAATCAGTGCAGTTAGGAGTACAGTCTTTGTAAGGGAGTATTCATGATGCTGGTGCTTGCATGAAAGAAAATAAAACTAAACTTTATTTAGGAAATAGTGGCAGGAAAGGCTGAATTACTTAAGTCTATCCACACCTAAGGGCCTGTTATGTGCCCTCCTCCATTAAGGAATGAGAGAGAGAGAGTCAGTGAATTGACCAGTTGTACAAGTCAGTCAGAAGAGAAACAGAACTGAACTGATATAGGAAGGAAGTGATGAAAACCTCAAGAATATCAGTCTAGCCAATAGGAGGCAAGTTATACAGTGACATGCAAAGTAAGTGTGTTTGGACAAGGAAAGGAGTTAAAAGTGGACACTCTTTCTGCTCATTATCTCTACATCTAATGGTGGTGACTTATGTATGTAGAAAGCCAGTGCATGCAAAGTTGAATTCCAACCATAACTAAAATCTGTGTATCTGATCACTACAAACTGGAGATACAAGTGCTAAAGAACAGAAAGAATAAGCTTGCAAAGCAACCCTTGCTTATTCAATCAATCAATCAATCTTTCATCCACAAGGATGCATTGATTGTTTCCTTTAATCAAACTGTCCTATTCAGGCCAATTTAAACAGGTGGTCCCCCTTATTTTCCCATATATCCATATCCTTTTGGTTCTGAAAGCCCTCATGAAGCCTCAATTTGCATTTTATGTTAAATTTCCCTATGGATATTATCATTTAAACTTATATCTTGGGTGGCAATTACCTCTGCTAGGCAAATCTCTGAAGTAGCTTGTCAGTAAGAAATCATCTACATATGAAATCACCAACAAGGATGGTGATCTTAAGACTAGATACATCTATCATTCCCAAAAGCTGTTTGCCTTGAGTTTCTTAGAGGAAAAATAATGGACAAATAAAACACAATGCCTTTATTTTAAATGTTCCATGGTTTTACCTTGTATCTTTAATCCCTCCTCTCCCCGCCCACTAATGCAAACACAACAGAGTGTATGCATAGCAAACAATTGCTATTATGTGCTATTATTTCTGCCATTGTCAGAATATTTCATATGAAAACTGATTGAGAAATACTACTCCAAGGCTAAGTAAAATGACCTAACTTGTGAATTTCTATCTTATCACCCTTTATATCATCAGCGGCAGCAACACCAGCTAAACTTACATCTTGATTTTCTGCCTACTGCTTTAATTACCGGTAACCTTCCCTAGGAGATTTTCCCCATTGCATCTACCAGCTGCTTCTCTCCCATTGTAAACTGTTTGGAGAGGGAGCCTATTTAAGAAATCCTTTCCTGGATTTCAACCCCTTCTTCCACTTTAGCCACAGTGATGGCCAGGAGTTCTGTCCAGACTATGGTTAAGACACCCTCCAATTGGTGGATTCCACTACTTCTTTTCCTGTCTCACCCAGGCCAGCGAAGCGAGCACCAATTGCTTCCCCTTCTGTGGGTGTGTCTTTGAAGGACTGGTGGATAGAAAATGGACAATAGGTTGTTCTTGAGCTAGAAGGAGAAACTTGGCAAAACTATTATCAATTTCACCGAATTAAAAACCAACAACAAACCATAATTCCTTTGCTGAACAAGGAAGGAAGGAGTGGCCAGCATTTCACCATTCTACCACTGAACCTGTAATCCCCTCCAAAATCCAGCCCCCCAAAGCTCAGAGCAACTGAATACAAAATGGCCTTAAAGGCAGATGGAGAAGACTGGGGGTGCGGGGGGGGGGGCTGCCAGCTGGAGCACACACTGGCTAATGGGAGTGGTAGCATTTGTATAAGATGGAGTGAAACACAGCAGGTGGACTGGACTGGACTGCCCTGCTTGGACCAAGCGGGGTGGGAACTTCCCAGTCAACTTTCCAGCAGGGTAGAGTCAGGCTGAGGATGTCAGGCATTTCTGCTCTCCCAGAATGATAGGTGGCCCATCCTCATGCTGGATGTAGAAGGTAGAAGGAATGACCTTGAAGAACAGGAGGAAGAGCCGCTACCAAGGCAACAGTCAGATAAAAGAGTCCTGAGCCCAGGCCAAGAATGTAAAGTGAGTAAATGCCTCAGACAAGCCCCTTCCTACTTCACATGAAGATAGAGGGAGGGAGGGTCGGGGGAAGCACATTCAGACTTGCAAGATTCTGTTACTATAGCTCTACAGTAAAAGTAGTACTGACCTAAATGGCATTGGTTTCCTAGTCGGATATACCTTGTAGGGCTGACCCTTGGCAAGATCTGTTAAGATTATAGCTCCTAGAGCAGAGCTTTCCAAACTGTGTGTCGGGACACGTTAGTGTGTTGGCTGCAGTGTCTGGGTGTGTCGTGGCTGCTGCTGCCTCCTGGCTTCCGCGCAGGTCCTAGTGCCTGCCTTGTGCCTTGCTGCCTCCAAACCTGCTGTGATTCCGCGCAGGTCCTAGTGCCTGCCTTGGGCCCTGCTGTAAGAGTGTGTCGCGAAATGATGCCCTTCTGTAAGAGTGTGTCGCGAAATGATGCATGTCTAAAAAGCGTGTCACCAACATGAAAAGTTTGGAAAGCTCTGTCCTAGAGGTCTTAATTAAAATGTTTGTAGTCTGGGAACTGTAATTTCAATTCATCTACGTTAAGGAAGGCTGATTTCAAAAGTACAGGAGAAAGCCCCAGGTCTAAATATCAGTCAGAGGCTACAAAATTAATATGGAAACCCACTGGATTCTATTCGCTTTGATATGAAGTCAACACTTTCTTTAAATGTACCCTAGATTTGACAGGCTGGCACCATCACTTCCAGTTCTTTTTTCGGAGCTGTTTTTAGGGGAATTGGGCCATCAAGTTGTTAGTAATAACTGTTTCCCACAATTACTCTGCCCTCTTGCTGACTTCCCTTGTTCTCTATAACCTGCTTTCTTAGCTTTCCTGCTTAGAAGAGTTTCTGCTCCAAGCTTATGCTCCTGGTTTAAAGCAAAGTAACGGCTTTGCTTTAAAAAATGCAAGCGGTTCTATAAAAATACTTTATATTATTATATTATATTATATATATTCTATTATATTCTATAAACAATATTGTGCAGGGATAGTGCTTGTGTTAACCATCAAGAGTTCTTCAAGGCCTGATCCTTTTTCTTTTTTTTTTTCTTTTTGTTTTAAAAATTGTCAGGAAAACAAATTAAGTACACCAAAGTAATGTTAGTTAGAAATGTAAAAAAGTGCAACCTGCAAGCTCTCCAGAAACTATTTTGTGGAAGAGACGTCTCAAGGATTAGAAAAATAATAAAAAATAAAAATCAGGAACTAATTCTCCTGCTGATCTTCTCTACCAATGCATGTTTTACTGTAGCGATAGCAACCACCCTAATGACTGCCATTTTTTTCTCCCAGCAATCCCTACAGAAAAATCAAAAGCACAATCTTCATTCTCGCTGCCTACATAACTTTTACACAGCATTGCCATCACATCACAGGACTAATCTCTCATAGTTTCAGGGTTTTCAGGTTCTCTATCAATGGTACAGTATGAACCTTCCCGCCTTGAAAAGAACGAACACAGCTGCTTGCCAGGGAAGTCTCACGTAAACGCTATAGTGGGGCTGATCTGATCCAATTTAAAGGTCAGCTCATCTGCCAAATGTCTGTTGGATACTCATCAAATCAATCTGCTTTTCAGATTGATTTTTCTGAGTGAAGGATTACTTATTCCACATTTCAAATAATACTGTTCCTATCTTTTACTAGAAGTATGAGGGAAGGAGCTTGTGGTTCATATTCCAATTAGACCTCTTCAAAGAGATGTGGGGCCATCCTGAGGCAAAACAGATCTTTCTAAATCTTTTTACACTGAAATGGGATGTTCCTAAAGACTCAGTTCCACTGTGGAGCTTCTAGGAAACGCAGATTCATTCTTTGTGTCTTTAAATTTACAGTAAAATCCCAATTTAATGGGCCTCCTTTTAGTGGATTTCAGGTGCAGTGAACCAAACTTCCTTCCAGACATCTCTCAGAAAGAAGAGACAAGATAATTGCATCTAAAGAAGAGTGGATGAAGCAGTTAGCCTTATGTTAATTTACCTTAATGTTATAATATGCAATTATTTACATAATGTCATTATACATGAAATAAATTGTTGAAATTATTACTTTTATATTTAACAGACAAATGGAAACAATGGACAACCTCCCCCCATTAGTCCATTAAACTGAGGTTTTACTTACATTTCCTCAACCTTTTCTATTCCAGCCAAAAGAGAAAGGAAGAGTAGGAATATGGTTTCAGGACAATTCCATGTTCAAGCAAGGAAGCCCCTTTAAGGGGTCTGTTATATTTCCAGTCACAATGATTTTGGGGAAGGATGTAAATATTGGTTAAACATAAAAATAAATAAAAGATTGAACTGTTTTAACTCCTGAACCTTTGTCCATATCCTTTTGAATACCTGAAGGTTACCAAGGTAGTCTAGACTTTAAGGTGGGCTATTTTCTATTGTGCATGGTTTAGAAATGAAGAAGTGTTTCAGATCTCAAATGAGCAACTTCAGGCTGTGTGTGAGTCTGCACAATTGCTTTTAGAAGTCAATTCATTAAGATGGTATTTACAGCAGCAGCATATTTTTTTCAGGCTCACACAGAAGCTTAAAAAAGAATGTGGCTCCTTTAATTGATAGCAGAGAGGTGCTGTGTTTGTGCTTGTGCAAAGCCTTAAACACTTATCACTTTTTAAAACATGCACCTACCCACCTAAAATGTGCAGATAACTTACCCAGAGCATCTATAGATTGGATTGACACATGTTAAGTCATAGTTTGTTAAACAATCCTGGGTTCACCATAAGGTAAAGGTAAAGGTTCCCCCCGCACATTTGTGCAGTCGTGTCTGACTCTAGGGGCCAGTGCTCATCTCCGTTTGTTAGCCGAAGAGCCAGCATTGTCCGAAGACGCTTCCATGGTCATGTGGCCGGCATGACACACGTGGAACGCTGTTACCTTCCCACCGAAGTGGTACCTATTTATCTACTTGCATTTGCATGCTTTCGAATTGCTAGGTTGGCAAGAGCTGGGGCGAGTGCGGGAGCTCACTCCGTCATGCGGGACTAGGGATTCGAACCTCTGAACTTGCAATCTTCCGATCGACAAGCCTGGCATCTTACCCGCTGAGCCACCACACCCCCTCAAGTTCACCATACAAAGCCATAAACCTTGATTTAGAATGAAAAAAAATACTGATTCATTCATATTCTAACATAAATATTGGAAAGTGTTTTTCCCCTAACTAAACTTTATTGATAGTAAGAGCAGCTGGACAGTGGAACCCATTATCCAGAAGTATGGTGGGTTCCCCTTCAATTACCTTCATTCTAAGAGAAGCCAGTCATCTGTCTGTGATGCTTTAATCTGGATTCCTGCATTGAGTAGGAAATTGGACTTGATGGCTTAAATGGTCCCTTCTACCTCTATTATTCTAAGGCAGAGCTTTCCAAAACTTTTCATGTTGGTGACACACTTTTTAGACATGCATCATTTCACAACACAGTAATTCAGTTTTACTAGCAAACCGGAGGTTAAACTAACTTATAAGAGATATGGACACATACATAAATCGTAAGCGAAATGTATGGGGACACAACATATCTCATGAAAACAGAGTTCCCCTTCACAGCAGTGCAAGGCTTGGACAGAGCTCCCCTCTTACAGCAGGGCACAAGGCAGGCACTAGGACCTGCGCGGAATCACAGCAGGTTTGGAGGCAACAAGGCACAAGGCAGGCACTAGGACCTGCGCGGAATCCTGGCAGGGATCGGAGGCTGCAGCAGTGAGGCGCTTGAGGCTCTGAGTGTCTGACTCAGAGGTTTCTCGTTATGTTCGCGCGACACACCTATACACTGCAGCCGATACACTAACGTGTCGCGATGCACAGTTTGGAAAGCTCTGTTCTAAGGCAAGAATGACCTTTGTCAGATAAGATAATTGTCAACAAACTCCCACAACTGCCAATGCCTCTTTCTCAGTCTTGTCATCATTGGGAAAATAATGGGTTTTAGTCAAATGCTCCTAACAATGAGAAAAAAACTGGGAGATGTCCATTTTTTTCTCCCTTGTTCTGAAAAGGCCAGTTTATATAATACCATAAATTTAAAATGTTCAGAGAGACAATAACCAGTTACAATTATACTTGGCATTAAGCTCAGGTACAAAAAAGATCAGAGCTTCTGCATCTTTAAAAATTACACAGAGTAGTAATTTGCATAGCAAGGTGCTTCTGCTGAAATTCCCTTTTCCAGACAGCTATTAAAAATACAGAAGCTCTGTTTTTTTTCTCTTATGCATAAGCACATCGATCTAGATAAATTTCAAACACTGTGTTATACTGTATTGCTACTAATTTTGGAAGGTAATAAGTAATTCACACCCATGTTTTCTTTTTATTCCAGCCAGATTCACATAGAATGCTAAGCCATGAATTTGGGGAGGGAGTAACATAGTGTGTTGGTATTATGGTCTATAAATAATGGAATATGTGGACCCAATCATTCATGGTTTATTGAACAAACTATAGTTAAAAATCATGGGGTTAGTTTGATGTGTGAACCCAGTCAGTGTACCCAACCAATCTTCTGAATTGCTAAAATTACAGAGCAGTTCTATGCTTGTCCATGGAGAAATAATTTCAATGGGAACTGCTCCTACATTGGTGTAAGTGGGGTAGCATGCTTTATTGACTGTATTTAATAAAGTAATAATTTATTAAACTTGTATGCTGTCAGACTCTTAATGACTGGGCAGCTCACAACAAACAACCTACAATAAAATCAATAAAGCATAAAAGATAAAGATAAAGATAAAACTACAAATTGTTAATTGATAACATATTCATAAATTATATTGAACTATTCACAGGGCCTCCTCAGTCTAAATATTCTCAGAATCAGTCAGAATAGATGAAGTTCATATGAACAGATTAACAGAACTGATGAACAATTATTTCATATACTTATATTTTCTTAAGCAATTACTAAATGTAGCATGGGGAGGGGAGATTTTCTGTTTTTACATTGTGTTTGGGGAAGAAGAAGGGTGATAAGAATTATGGAATTGCCCATAATCCCATTACAACAAGTATGGCTTCCTAAGAAAAAATTCTGACATTTCTGGCATTTTATTGAACATTATTGTAAGCTTGGAAAAGCAGTATAAATAGATTTTGCAATGCCCTGTGTAATACTAATATTAGAAAATGCTGTGTTTGATAAATTATTTCTGCAATAAATAATAAATTATTTCTGCTTCTCCATCATGTTAGTTCTATCATACAGTTTAAGGAATCCAAGAAGCAATTATAATGTGACACAAGAGGCACACATGGTTAAAAAAATGTTTCTTTTTCATATTCTATAGTTGCCTAGTATGCTAGTCTATGACTGTAAAAAAGATTTGATTGATGGTTGCCTAGACTTAATCCTTCTAGCAATCACAGATAGACACCAGAAAATGGTCATATTTTCTTTCCTCTCAACCAATCCCAACCCAAAAGCATCTTCTATTTTAGACTGTGTGGTTACAATCTACTTCATTTCTTCCCCAACTTGCTAATGAGGCCTAAAACCTCTATGGGAGTGAAGAAATAAATGCTGACAATTTTGTTTGTTTTATTCTGGGACATGGAACATGTCATACAGGTGAGCTTTGCTGGCAACACTAAGCCATAAGAATTGGGATCAAGTTAACAAACTGTATTATGACTTAGTGTGATGTGTGAATGTCAAGAGTGCGCACTGTGGGGCGGCCTGCTGCCTATTTCCAAGACTCCAGTGATCCACGTTCTACGCAGTAAATAGACACTCAAGCAGAGATTAGATAAAATAGCCTATTTACTTTATATACATACGTATATTATGTGTTGCAGCTTTACAACACACTCTTACCTATTTACTTGGAAGTAAGTCATACTAGGTACAGGGGGACTTACACGTCAGAGTTCATAGGGTTTTAGTCACCAGGGTAATCTTATATTGTTATGCACCAAAACTTACCGTGCACCTTTCAGAAGAAGCCAAGTAACAACAGAGACCTTGGGAACGGATATCAGCAAGGTTTATTTGGCCAAGAAAATCTTGCCGGATGGCTATCCTACAAAAGCCACGCGCAGGTGACCTTTGAGTGGAAAAGCCATCCAGAGTACAAGAATGCACAAACTTTTATACAGAAAATACAAGCAGGAAGTGAGGATGATGATGGTATGCCCATATGTGGGTGAGGTGTCCTCTGACCATTCCCTGGGATTGGTTAGTTCTTGGGGAATCAGGGTCCCTCCCAGAGCTGAAGGATTCTGGGATTCACCAGGTCAAGGGGTGACGTGGGTCATCAACATAGTTACAAAGAATGGAGCTTGGGAACATTCACACCATTTGTTCTATGGGCACTGTCCGGAGGCCCAGAGATTAACACTTACATCTTACAGAGATAACAGTAACACTTACAGGGACATTGGGTTATACAAGCATACTAAATTACAGAGGTCAGAGCCATAAAGTCAAGTCTTTGGATATTCACATCTTGGGGCGGATAGAACAAAGGATTTATTACAAGGAAGTCAGGTAAACATGTTAGCTTGTCAGGAAGAAGACGCTGACCAGATAGGGAGAGCCCCAAGCTGGTAAGCATTCTAAAGAGAGGTAGAATTACTTTGTAGCACCTAATATTGCTATGCAGAATTCTTTGGGGCTTTGCTGAGGCAAAGCCCCTCTCAGGGTCATCCCTGGGTTAACACTCTTTGGTTCAAGCATAATCTTTGGTTCAGTGGAGTTCTAGCAGCGTTGCACTATGGGAAACACTAGAGCAGGGTACTTTCCAGGCCAAGGTCTGTGGCCCATGGTTTCTCAGACCCTAACAATATGACATTTCTACTAAACATAAACTCCATTGAATTAAATACAATTTACTCCCATGAAAGTGTGAATAACAGTGCAGTATTGAACTCACATTTTTGCCTAAATGTGTGTTGATCCTTCCTGAAATAGCAAATCAGCCAATTAGGGATTTCAATCCTCATTCCTTTCCATGGGAGTTAGGGCCTAAATTCCTAAGGCAAGCTTTACAGATTGAACAGTAAATTGTGTGAATAAAACAAACACACCATCTACTAGATTCCCTTTTCAGTTGTAAGTTTTGTTTGACATGTCTTTCCTGGAAACTCAAACTCCCTATCTCTTCCTGAAGCAACAAGGCAGACCATCCGCTCTTGGAACCCTTTGCTAATGTTTATGCAATGCGGTCTACTTTTCTGCTAAAGGCAAAGTTGTTTATCATCTTCACAATTAAAATATCTCTATCCCTGTTTGTCTCACACCCACCTGCATTTTAGGGAGTTAAATCCTGTTATGGTTCAAATTTTCTGATGATGATTGTATTTTCTGTGAATACACCGATGAAAAAAAAAAGTGATATTCTGAAATATTGTGGAAAATAGGGGGAAACATTTTCACAGATTTCTCAAGGTCAGAAGGCTTCACACTATTTTTTAACCACTGCAGTTTAGCATTGCTGCTTTCAGTTCTATCTGCCTCTAGCAGTAACTCTTAAAATTTCTTATCTCAAATTATTTATCTGCTTATATAATCTGTGCTATCAATCACCCAAATCTTTCCTGCTCTCAATGCCACTTGAAAATAGAAACTCTGGGGAAAGGGGACGAACCAAGAACATTAAAAGGGAAGCATTCTGCCAACACCTTGTCCGGGCTAGGAGGCTAAGCATGGTTGGGCCTAGTTCAGGGGTCGGCAAACTTTTTATGCCGGGGAGCCATTTTGACATGCTCGTGCACATTTTGAAATGCTCGAGAGACAGGGGGCGGGGTTTGCGGGCGGGGGCCAATCACGTGGAAGGGGGCGGGGTTTGCGGGCGGGAGCCAATCACGTGGCTTATTGGGGCGGGTGGCAGGGCGAATCTGTTTGGGAGGGTCGGGGGTCCTCCTCGGCGAGCCCGGCCTCCAGAGCGGGGAAACAAGGCCCGCCCGCCCCGCCCGCTCGCTTACCTGCCTGCTTGCCTCCCCCCGCTGCCTTCCCGGGATCCAAGCCGGATCGGGGGCCTCGCAGAGGGAGGCAAGCGGGCCTCCGCCGCTGGGCCCGCCCCCCTCGGCCGCTTCCGCCCACCCGCGTTGAGCCAAGAAAATGATGGGGGGCGGGAAACGAGGCCGGCCCGCTCGCTTACCTGCCTGCTTGCCTCCCCCCGCTGCCTTCCCGGGATCCAAGCCGGATCGGGGGCCTCGCAGAGGGAGGCAAGCGGGCCTCCGCCGCTGGGCCCGCCCCCCTCGGCCGCTTCCGCCCGCCAGCGTCGAGCCAAGAAAATGATGGGGGTGGGAAACGAGGCCGGCCCGCTCGCTTACCTGCCTGCTTGCCTCCCTACGCTGCCTTCCCGGGATCCAAGCCGGATCGGGGGCCTCGCGGAGGGAGGCAAGCGGGCGGGCGGCAAGCGGGCCTCCGCTGCCGGGCCCGCCCCCCTCGGCCGCTTCCGCCTGCCCGCGTCAAGCCAAGAGAATGATGGGGGGCGGGAAACGAGGCCGGCCCGCTCGCTTACCTGCCTGCTTGCCTCCCCCCGCTGCCTTCCTGGGATCCAAGCTGGAGAGAAAGGGCGGCGGCGGGGCCACGCTACCGGAGCGCCCGAGTGCCAGACAGGCAGCTCCGCCCATGCGCCTTCCACGCGATCGGCCCGTGAGGACCGGCCAGGGAAGGCGCGCGGGCGGAGCTCCCGTCCCGCTGCACCCCAGCCAAGCAGCAGCTGAGCCTTGAGAGGGCGAGAAAGCCCCGACGCTGCCCCGCGGACCTCTCCAGCGTGCCCGGATCCCGGGAAGGCAGCGGGGGGCCTCGCGGAAGGAGGCAAGCAGGCGGGCGGGCGCCCGGCCCGCCCCCCTTGGCGCCTGTGTGGCTCCCCCGCGCCCTCCCACCCGCCCCAATAAGCCACGGCAGGGAGGCGCTGCTGGCCCGGGACGCGGCGCTGTCGGAGGCGGCACAGGAGCGGCTGCAGGGGCTGCTGCGGCTGGAGATGGCGCTGCTCCGCGGCATCCAGGTGCTGGGCGAGGGCGCGGGCCCAGGACGCGAGCGGCAGGGCAGCGCAGGGGGCCTGGCCGGGGCGGTGGCGGCGGGGGGACGGCGGAGGTTTGCCGGGGGGCAGGACGGGGCGGGCGGCACTGCTGGGGCTGCTGGCGGAGCTGGAGGGAGCAGAGGGACCAGGCGTTCCCGTGGGCGCAGCGTGCACTCTGCAACCCGCCTTGGAGAAGTGGCCGTGGGAGGCCCTCCAGGTGCACCCTCCCACCCCATCAATCCCCCCACCCCGCCAGCAGCGCCTCCCTGCCGCGCCGGGCCTCGCTCAGTGCGAGAGCCAGGGGGCGGGGTTTGCGGGCGGGGGCCAATCACGTGGAAGGGGCGGGGGTGAGTTCAGCTGCGGAAGAGCCACACTCAAGGGGCCAAAGAGCCGCATCTGGCTCGCGACCCCCCATTTCCGACCCTTGGCCTAGTTAATACAAATGAACAAAAACTGTCCTGATAATGCACCCCCCCCACACACACCCAGGCACAGTCCAACCACTGTAAAACTGAATGCAAAGAACAGTTAAAATTACACAAAAATAAAATCAATATACATTATATTTACAATCACAATGAAAATAATACTGTAGAAGTACAAAAGCCTAAACTTACTTGCCACCTACCTTTGCTAATACAATTTGCAATAAAACAGCCATACGACTGCCATTTATTGCATCTGTTCGGAGCCACTTCCACCGATCAATCTGCTTTATTGAATAAACGGGTCTTCAAAATCCTTCTAAAATGAATCCAAGGATGTACGGACCTGAAGTCGGGATGGGGTGGGGGGAAGGATACAGGACAGGAGAGGCCCGCTGAGGAAATCTGAGAACTCTTGGCTAGACTGGGAAGTAAAACCAAACAAGCACACCCCCTATGCAAGAAAGGAATGACAAACCATTTCCCCATTATTGCAAGAAAATTACATACATGTGTCCGTGGAGTCTCTCCCAGCCCAGTTTCTGACCAGAAAGTGAAGAGGTCGGCCTGATTCCTGCAGAGCAAGAAAGGTTTTACCCGTTTGGTATGAAGGACATTCACCCAAGGGGTTGAGTTCACTGGCACTCAGGAAGGCAGGGAACATGTGACCAAGGTTTCTTCCTGGCTTCAGCTTCTCAGCCCTTTCCTTCCCTGGTGTTCTCTTTCTGTTCCTTTATGTGGCTGAATTGTCTGTTATAC
The DNA here is from genome assembly GCA_023362775.1 of Charina bottae. Lineage (NCBI taxonomy): Eukaryota > Metazoa > Chordata > Lepidosauria > Squamata > Charinaidae > Charina > Charina bottae. The sequence continues at coordinate 187,404,297 of JALMGJ010000002.1, read as the reverse complement.
TTATTAACAGGTTTCCTTCATTCTTGCCTAAGTTACTTCTTTATTTACTTCTCTCTTCTCTGTACTAATCTGCTCTGTGCATGAGTGTGGAGTAAAGTAATAGGAAAACCTCATTTTAAAATAATGCAGTCCTCTAAGATGCAAAAGTCCAAAGGTTCCGCTTCTGACTCTCTTTGAGCCTGGCTGGAAAGCTGTGTGGCAGGGCTTGGGGACAAACAGAATCATAGAATTGGAAAGGATTTTACAGGACATCTAGTCCAATCCAATAAATGCCTCAGCAACGCTTGCAGATCACACTGGCGAAAACACAGAGCAAAGCTGCTGTGGAAGCTTATTTGAAAGGAATGTGATCATCCCTGCAGGCACCTATTTATTTATTGAATTTATTTATATCAGTCTTTCATTCAGGAGTTCCTGCTGTGATTGTGACTCAACAGGGGTAGATGGTACTGCTAACTGACAGACCAAATGTCCTAACCAACCAGAGGAGAGATCACAGCCATGTGGGTTTCTTACCATCACCATTTCACAACCAGTATTGTTAACAATGTTTGCCACCATTCCTCTTTTGACCTAGAGAGGGCAACATGCTGATATCTACCTACCTACTTACCTACCTACCTACGCCTTAAAGTCAGCATTGACTCCTGGCAACTGCCTGGACAAGTCCCTGCAATTTTCTTGGCAAGGTTTTTTGGAAGTGGTTTGCCATCACCTTCTTCCTAGGGCTGAGAGGAGGTGACTGGCCCAAGGTCACCCAGCTGGCTTTGTGCCTAAGGTGGAACTAAACTCATGGTCTCCCAGTTTCTAGCCTGATGCCTTAACCCAGTCGCCGCTGCCGCCACCACCGCACCATCAGCACTTCCAGGTTTTGTCACGACACACTAATGTGTCGCGACACACAGTTTGGAAAGCTATGCCTTAACCAGTACATCAAACTGGCTCTTGGTAATAATAATAGTGACTGCTATTCCTTGTTTGATCACCGAGATAAATGCAAGTGATTTTAGTCAGTCTTTAATAAGGCCGTGCAAATGCTTCCCTTCTACAGAGTTACAACTGAGTCACTTCACTGAAGCTGATTCCACTCTTCAGTATCATGCCAAGTCTGGCATCTCAGAAAAGAAAGGGCTGTCCTTTTAAACCATTTTTGAATATTTTTATTTTTAATTGGGGGTGGGGTGGGGGGGTAGGTCACTTGCTGCTTGGTTCAGCATAATGTAGGCTCTTTGCGGGGCATTTTGTGCTGATCTTTCTCTATCCTTGCTATCTTTGCCTCAAAAGAAATAGAGGGGATATTTCAAATTTTTATTGTGGCAAAATCTTTGAGAGAGCCAGTTTGGTGTACTGGTTAAAACAGCAGGCTACAAACCTGGAGATTTTGAGTTCTAGTCCCACCTTGAGCACAAGCCAGCTGGGGGACCTTGGGCCAGTCACTCTCTCTCAGCCCTAGGAAGGAGGCAATGGCAAACCTCACCTCACAGGGTTGTTGTTGTGGGGAAAATAGGAGGAGGAAGGAGGATTAGGTATGTTCGCTGCCTTGACTTATTTATAAAAATAATAAAGGCGGGATAAAAATTAAATTAAAAAAAACACTTCTGAAAAACCTTGCCAAGAAAACTGCAGGGACTTGTCCAGGCAGTCACCAGGAGCCAACATTGACTCAAAGGCACCAAAAAACAAAAACCTTTGAAGGTATTAAGCTAAAAATAGTCAAGGTTCAACTAAAAGGTCTACCATCGCTGCTATTTTCATTCTATTCTGACAGGGGGGGAAAACGGGATAGGCATTCTGACCCTTCTCTTTTATAGCTACAAACAAACAATTTTCTGAACTGACATCAAATTGGTTGATCAAATCTCATATCACAAACATGAATTGAATCATGCCCCCTTTGAATCTTGAATCTCCAATCAAAACTAAATTAGGACTAGTTGGCCCAGGCCTAGTCTCTCAAATATGCACTCTAATCCTTTTCCAGCCCATCTTTCCTCATTTAAAAATTATTTGTGGGATTGTTTTTGACCACAAATTCAAGGAGGTTCTTATTAAACGAATTTCAAGACAGCTTCCTGTCAAGAAAAATAAAAGAACATGTTGGGATAAATTAAGATCTCTCCCTGCCCTGCATGTTGTCTTCCCCCAGAACAGGTAAAGGAAGCCCAATTGTTAAAAGGTTACAAAATAGAATGAGTTTGATAATGCCAGAGATTAAGATGGAAAAGGAAGCCCAACTGCTCAGACAAAGGATTCCCTTCCGATTCAATTGGAAAGCTTGGAACACAAAAGGTCAGCTCATTCACAGAACTTAGCCAGCCCATTCAGGTAGACCTTCTTCCCCAGCCAAACAGATCTCCATAATCGAATAGCAAAAGATTCCTTCCAAGGTGCACATTCCAAGTAGTAGACAAAGCCACAGCCCACAGGGAACACAGACAGGAAACACAAACAGCAGGGGGCCCAACCACAGAGCGCCTCCGCTCTGAAATCCGGCAAATTACACATCTCTCAGGTTCCTAGGGGGCGGGAACACCTTTGCATAGCAACGACCAAGCTCTCCTATATAAATGGCCTGTGGGGGAAATACAGGTGTGGCCACCTTCCAACCAGCATACCCTGTACTTTGTACTCTGCGTATGCTTTTGGAAATAAACCAGCAAACCTCTGTTCCAGCAACTGCCTGTGTCTATTCATTCCCGGCTTGGGACGAACCTTGGTAAGATTTCCTTCTAACAAACACATCAGAGTTCCTCTTCAAATCCTATTCTCCACCTCCTTTCCCAAAACATATTATAAAAATTCAAATACCACTTCTAAGACTGGCGATCTTCACCTTTCCATGATTGTAAGACCCTCTGAAGGTCTGAATCATCAAACTCCTTCTAAACTCATTCCCAATTTTGCATTCAAATAATGATTCGGAAAGAGAATGTTCAGTTACAATGCACTTGAGGATCTTCATTCCAGACATTGCATCATCTCTAAAGATTGGATCCTGCTTTTTTTTAAGGCAATAGCTTTCCTGGATCTCCAAGGAAAGCAAACAAAAACTTTAGTACCAGATCTGCCTAATCTCAGAGAAGTCTCAGTTTTTCCCCAGGCAACACATGATCCAAGAAAGTACCCTTTTCCTTTAATACTTTCTGAGTGATGCAAGGGAGGAACAGCCCATATTCAAAATCTATAAAGACTCTTTTTTTAGCTTTAAAAGCATGTTCTTTTTTTTTCTGAGCTCCAGTGCTTTCGGTGGAGGACTTATTAAACAGTAAGAATCTAAATGCCACCTCTCTTAATTATGGTTTCACTAAAAAGTATAAGTCATTTTTTCCTGTTGCTACACTGGATGCAGTTGACTTTTCTGCAAAAGCAGGTGCTGCTTCTGGAGTAAATAAGTGTTTCTTCTGGTTCATTCACTGGCATGCAGACAGCACACCCACAAAAGACAGCATTTAAATGCTTTTTTCCTTCCTTTCATCCCAACAGGATTCTTTACTCAGCCTTCAGTCTCCCCAGAGATTTCAGACTTCCCAAGTTGCCTTGGCCTAAAAGCAAGTTTTATCCTAAGCCTCCCATCTTGGCATCTTCTAAACCAGACAGTTTTGATCTGGCAGAATTTTCAGTGGGAGGAAGTATCTGCAAGATTTCTTTTCTTCCAGCCAGGTTAGCTTCAAAATCAGAACAATGGGCATTAAACATAATTTGTGTAGGCTATCACATACAGTTTGCCAGAAAACCTTGAGACGCCTCCTTTATCTCACAAAGATAAAACAAGAACTCATTTCAAAAGCCATAAATCATCTGATTCAAAATCAGAAATAGCGTTAGTCCCACCAAGAGAAAAACTCTTAACAGTCAGCTCAATATTTTTTGTGGTTCTAAAGAAAGAGAGAAACAGTGGGAGGGAGGATTGGAGATCTGTCCTGGATTTGAAATACATCAAATTCAGGATGGGAACATTACAGTCAAGATAGCTTTCCATCCATCAGATTCCTTGGTCTCCATAGGTCTGATAGAGGCCTATATTTATGCCTAACCTGCCAAAATACATAAGACACTTTCTCAGGTTTCCATAAGGTCATCAGTATCATTTCAGAGTTCTGCTTTGGGGAGTGGCCTCCACTCCCAGACAGTCCCCCCCCCACAAAAAGAACCTTAATTAATAGAGTGGTAGCATAAAGTATCCACTTATAATTGAGTGATCTGTTTCCTGATCATCTTCCCAGAAATGTAGGCTGACCATATTTCCTTGAGACAAAAACAGGACATTGGGATGGCAAAAATGGGACGGGGTTAAACTTGTGTAATATTCCGTATTAATGAAAAGGTAAGACGATAAAAAAGTTTTAAAGAGTTTTTAAGATCCATTTGCTGGTCCTTAAGGAGATTACTGTATATATAAAAATATTTTTGTTTTCATTAAAATGAAAAAGTTTTATTACATGAACATATTGAGCTAACAATTATTCTTCAGTGACAGAACTCATACAAAAATTTAGGTAGACGTAGAGGGGGACTGTATTTGACAGGAGGCGAATGGGGAAAGCACAGCTCTGTAACATCACGGATCGCAGGAAGGAGGGGAGGGGGGAGAGAAGAGAGGCAGGGAAGGGAGGATTCAAAAACTCCACACCCGGCGAGGCTTCTCTTCCTTCTGCCTTCCCTCCTCCTCCTCCTGCTTTTTTTTCTCCCTCTTTCTCTCTTTCCCACAATCCCAAACGGAAGACTCTCTTGCCGAGCTGGAGAAATAATCAGTTTCACTCTTGAAAAAAAGGGGGCGGGATCGCATCCCGAACGCATTTTAATAAAACAAACAGAGAGCAGGGAGTGACCAGCTAAGAGCAGAGCAGAGGCGGTGGCAAAGATCTCTTTCCCCATCTCTCTCTCTGTCTCCCTCTCTCTCTCTCTTTTCGCCTTCCTTGCCCCTCTCTAGTCTCACCCAACATCAGGCAGCTCAATCAAGCACTTTTTAAATGATAATTGCATCTTGGCTGAATCAATCTTGCCATGCCTGACATTTTGCTAATTTTTTTTTAAAAAATGGGACAAAATTGACATTTATATTAAAACAACGGGATGGTCGGGAAATGTGAAAAAAACGGTACTGTCCCGTTTAAAACGGTACGTATGGTCAGCCTACAGCAATGTAGTGTTTGAGACTGACCTGTAGTTGACAGATCTCCTGGATCAAAAGAGAAGTTCTTCAATAGCAGTCTTATAACGCCCTCGTTTATTCAATCAATCAATATTTCATCCACAAGGATGCATTGATTATTTCCTTTAATCAAACTGTCCTATTCAGGCCAATTTAAACAGGTGGTCCCCCTTATTTTCCCATATATCCATATCCTTTTGGTTCTGAAAGCCCTCATGAAGCCTCAATTTGCATTTTATGTTAAATTTCCCTGTGGATATTATCATTTAAACTTATATCTTGGGTGGCAATTACCTCTGCTAAGCAAATCTCTGAAGTAGCTTGTCAGTAAGAAATCATCTATGTATATTTAACAAGGATGGTGATCTTAAGACTAGATACATCTATCATTCCCAAAAACTGTTTTCTTTCATTTCACAGAGAACAGGAGTCATCCTTCCCTCTTTCTAAAACTTTTCATTCTTTGGAAAGGAAACTACAGAACCTACAGTAGATGTATGCAGGGCATCTAAAATATACATTCAGCTTCCCAAAATGTCAGAGAAAATAGATTAAAGATTGTCTTCTTTCTTCCAACTTTTCTAGGAACTATATATTTCTGATTTCAGATGCTGCCTAAGCCAATGAGGGTTGCAGCTCATTCTGATGGAACAGCCTCAGCTTCTGGGCCATCTCAACTAATGCTTCAGTTTCAGAAATGCATTGGGCAGCTATTTGGACATCTTCTTCCACTTTTATCAGGCATAAAAGATTGATGTGTATCCCTCTGTTGAGGCAGACTTTGGAAAAAGAGTTTAGAGCAGGTGGTTTCTCCTCATTAAATTTCATTTGGCTCAAGATAAAATATTTTGGTCTTGGGCTTCAACTGGAACTAATTATTCATGTCTATAACCTACTCTATCAGTCACTGGCTTCTGTACAACCCATTGGGAGAGTGCCTCCTTCACACCAATTTGGGAAAGAAATTTTGGAGACTCACCATAAAAGTTTCTTTCTATTTGGTACGAAGGAAGCATCTATTCCCATACAGCAAGGAGGAAATAAGTAAGTAAGGATAATCCTTACTGTATTATCAGGCTTATGCCATAATCTCATTGGGATTTTTTGCTCGTTTGCCTTCCTGCTTTCTCCATCGTGATTATAAGCATCTCCATAGTTGTATTAATTAAAAATTTGCCATGAAAGAAGCTAGAAGAAATTAATAATTAAAGCCAGGTCTTGGTCACAAGCTTCCTGCCTTCTTGGATATCTCCTTCACATGAAACAGGAAGTAACCTTCACGGTACATGCTCAATGTTTCTTTTTATTTACCTGTTTATTTTTGCAGAATGAGTAAATGAGGCTTTTTTAAAATGGAGGCTTTTAAAATTGATTAATTCATGATATAGATGTATAATAAGAATGACTGTTTTACCCTAACACTTCACCTGCCTACCTCAAATATGAGAGTGACACAAACTAAGAGAGTCATGCCGGCTCTGACGTCGCCCGGATTAACAAGGTCTGCGTCAGATGTTGGGGAACCAGGACAATCTGACGATAAGTGGGCTACTGGAACAAACCATACATGGATGAGACAAGATAACCTGGAATTGATGGAATGCTACTACAACAGTAGACCTAATGAGAGGGGATATATGAAACATATGAGGGAACTATGGATGGACAGAAGACCTGCATCCACACTAACTGAGAAACAGCTAGTTACCCAACACTTCAACATAGTGAAGAGGAAGCTGCTCTCACAACTTGAGATAGACCAACTACATACTATATCCCAGACTCAAGAAGACCTGGAAGAACAACTGGAGGATCAGCCAACACCTGAAGCTGGAACGTCACTGACTGGAAAGTCAGCTAGTGGAGCTACAGAAGGGTGTGGAGATTAAGGATAAGACTTGGCTACTGAAAAATTACAAGGGCATGACTCCATCTGAAGCCCTAGAGACTGCTAAACAAAGGCTCACAGCACTGGCTACCAGGCTAAGGAGATACACTAGAGAAGCAGAGGCCAAGAAGATAAATGCCCTGTTCGCCAAAGAACCATCCAAGGTGTACTCCCAACTGCAGTTCAACAACACAGTAACAGCAGAGCCACCAACAGCAGAAATGGAACAGTACTGGAAGAACATATGGGAGAAACAGAAGACACATAACAGTGGCTGCAGGACCTGAAAGCATACCACAGAAATCTCCCAGAGCAGGAACCAGTCACCATCACAGTAGCAGACATCCAACAGCAGGTCAAGAACATGAAGAGCTGGACAACACCTGGCCTGGACATGATCCACACCTACTGGCTAAAGAAACTAACAGCAGTGCATGAACGCCTAGCAGCGCAGATGAACCAGCTGCTAGCAGCAGGCTCCCACCCAGAGTGGCTAACACAAGGTAGGACAGTGCTGATCATGAAAGACCCCAACAAGAGAACAACACCGTCCAGCTACCGGCCAATAACCTGCCTCCTCACAACATGGAAAGTCCTATCAGGCATCATAGCTGCCAAGCTTCAGGCCAGTACATGAGCACAGCTCAGAAGGGCATTGGGAACAACACCAGAGGCTCAAAACACCAGTTGCTCATAGATAGAGCAGTCGCCCGAGACTCAAGGTCTAGACAGACCAATCTGAGCACAGCCTGGATTGACTACAGGAAAGCCTATGACTCAATGGATCTGCGAATGCCTGGCGCTATACAAAGTCAACAGGATACTAAGGACCTTCCTCAAGAACTCAATGGGACTGTGGAAGACAACACTGGAAGTCAACTCAAGACAGTTCACACAAGTGGCCATCAAGTGTGGCATATACCAAGGTGATGCACTGTCCCCACTGCTGTTCTGCATGGGCTTGAACCCCCTCAGCCAGATTATCACAAGAACTGGATATGGATACAAGTTCAAGAGTGGAACTACCATCAGCCACCTTCTCTACATGGATGACATCAAGCTGTATGCTAAGGGTGAACAAGACATCGACTCACTGATCCACCTGACACGGATCTACAGTGAGGACATTGGGATGTCATTCGGACTAGAGAAATGTGGCCAGATGGTAGTAAAGAGAGGGAAAGTAGTTAAGACTGATGGGGTGGAACTACCAGCAGGACACATAGCAGACATACAGACCAGCTACAAGTACCTTGGTATCCCACAGTCACATGTGAACCACGATGAGGCGGCAAGGAAGACAGCAACATCCAAGTACCACCAAAGGATAAGACAGGTCCTGAAGAGCCAGCTCAATGGGAAGAACAAGATCCATGCCATCAATATGTATGCCCTGCCAGTCATCAGATACCCTGCCGGTATAGTGAGCTGGCCAAAGGAGGACATGGAGGCTGCTGATGTGAAGACCCAGAAGCTCCTCACAATGTACAGAGGCTTTCACCCCAAGTGTAGAGACTGTATACCAGCCAGAAAGAGAGCGGGCGGGGTCTGGTGAGTGTCAAAGCCACTGTCCTGGATGAGACCCAGAGCATCCAGGAGTACATTAGTAAGGTGGCACCTAAAGATGAGCTGCTGAGAGAATGCCTGAAGCAGCAGCAGACATGAAAGAAAGATCAAGCAGAGGAAGTGCCATGGCAAGACAAGACCCTGCATGGGTTGCACTATCGACAGATAACTGAGGTGGCTGACATTGGGAAATCCTACCAGTGGCTGGAAAGGGCTGGACTAAAAGACAGCACTGAGGCACTGATCATAGCAACACAAGAACAGGCACTAAGCACCCGATCCATAGAAGCAGGGGTCTACCACACTAGACAGGACCCGAGGTGCAGACTGTGCAGAGAGGCCTCAGAGACAGTCCAACACATAGTGGCAGGGTATAAGATGCAGGCAGGAACAGCATATACTGAACGGCACAACCAAGTAGCTAGCATTGTGTACAGGAACATCTGCACAGCGTATGGGCTAGACCCTCCCAAGGCCAGATGGGAGATTCCACAGAAGGTTGTGGAGAATAACAGGGCTAAGATCCTGTGGGACTTCCAGATCCAGACGGACAGGCAGGTCGTGGCCAATCAACCAGACATTGTGGTAGTAGACAAGGACCAGAAGACGGCAGTGGTGATAGATGTAGTGGTGCCAAGTGACAGCAACATCAAGAAGGAGGAGTATGAGAAGCTGGAGAAATACCAGCACCTGAAAGAGGAACTAGAGAGGATGTGGAAAGTGAAGGCCAAAGTGGTCCCAGTGGTGGTAGGGGCACTTGGGGCTGTGACTCCCAAGCTGGGAGAGTGGCTCCAACAGATCGAGGAACAATACCAGAGCTCTCTGTCCAGAAGAGTGCAGTGCTAGGAACAGCTAAGATACTGCACAGAACCCTCAAACTCCCAGGCCTCTGGTAGAGGGCCCGAGGTTGAGGAAGACACGTACCACCCATAGGGGTGAGAAGGGATTTTTTTTTAATTCATATATTCATCTTATATAAATAACTCTGGACAACTAACAACCAATGAGCAATATAATAAAAACTCCTTTAAGCAAAATAGAAAATACAATTAAAGTAATTATAAATCTGTGTAATATATTTTCTAGCATTCCCTTGAACACCAAGCTTTATTTAAACCATCAGTATTGTAAAATCATCTTTTCTTTATTTTTCCCTCAAAATCCACTTTTTTGTAAAGCTATATTTTAATAGTTTATACACTGTTTATATAATAATAAATTACTTAGGGAAATGCAACTATATTTTCTCACATTTATCTAATGTTACTTTTACACCTTCCTTTTCCACTTCCACTTCCTTCCTGTCATTAATTCTCCAAGAGTAAGAAATGTAAATTGTAAGCTCCTCATAGCAGGGAGCTATTCTATATTGTTCTTAAAACACACTGGGCAATTATGGAAATATTCATAAATAGGATTGAGTATAACATCTTCCCCCTCAGCCAAACCTGTTCTCTTGTTTGTATAATTTGAACATAGCCAGGCCATTTTTTATCAGGAGTTGTAAAGAAGTAGAAACAAAATGTTCAACTCATTTATTATTTGTGGCTATGTCAGGCCACCATATTACCTGCTTCTACTAGACCAAGGGTCGGCAAACTTTTTGAGCCGAGAGCCATTTTGGTATGCTCGTGCACATTTTTAAGTGCTCGAGAGCCAGGGGGCGGGGTTTGCGGGCGGGGGCCAATCGCGTGGAAGGGGGCGAGGTTTGCGGGCAGGAGCCAATCGCGTGGAAGGGGGCGGGGTTTGGGGGCGGGATCCAATCGCGTGGAAGGGGCGGGGTTTGGGGGCGGGATCCAATCGCGTGGAAGGGCTGCGCTGCGCTTGGCCGGCCACCCCGGTCCTCGCTCACCTTCCATGGCCGGTCCTCGCGGGCTGCCGGCGACGCTCCCGTCCCCCTGCACCCCAGCTCTCCAAGGCCGGGGCCACCCTCTCTGCCGCTCCCTTTGACGGAGGAGGGACCGGCGTGCCTTGGGAGCTGCTGCTGGCGGCATGTCTGGGCGAGGCGCGCGGGCGAAGCTGCCCATCTGGCACTTGGGCGCTCCCGAGCCTCTTCCCTTCTCCCTCGCCACGTTCGGGCGTTGAGGCCAGGCAAAGCCGGGCGGTCGCGCAGGGGCGAGGCGAGGAGTCCCGCTCCTGCGCCTACCGCCACATCCGTCCGTTCCCGGCCTCTCTCCCCATATCCGGCGGGTGCCCATGCCAGAATCCCCGCGACCCGGAGGCAGCGACTGCTCGGAGGGCCCCAGCGAGAAGAGGTGCGTGATCCCCGGTGGATCCCTTCGAGGGGCCGCGGGGCTTCCCCGCTTTCCTCCCAAGGAGGCCTCGACGGCGCACCCTCCCGCCCCATCAATCCCCCCACCCCACCGTTGGGCGTCAGAGGCTGAAAGGATGTGGCAGGAACGGCCCTGGAAAGCGGGGCCTGCGGAGCGCCACCTTTGGGGAGGAGGGTCCAGCCGGCGAGCAATGGCGGCACCGGAGTTTTCGCCGGAGCGCTGTCTGTCGGGAGAGAAAAGCAGCCACCGCACAGGCCCGCTTAAAAAACCACCACCCCGAAACCGCTTTCGAGCCGCCTCTCCGGAGGGTCCCTGCGGTCCCGCCGGGTGCACCCCCCCCACCCCGCCGTTCGGCATCCTCTCCCCCCACTAACCCGAGCCCTGCGGCGGCCGGGGGAAGCCAAGCCAGGCGGGGGTGCAGCGGGCCCAGCGGCGCGCTGAGGGCGAAGAGCCGCCTGCTCTCCCCTTGGCCGCCTCCGGTCGCTACAGTCGCCCCGCCGGAACGGAGCCTGGCTTGGCTCCCCCGGCCACCGCAGGGCTCAGGTTAGCGGGGGGAGAGGACACCAAACGGCGGGGTGGGGGGGGGTGCACCCGGCGGGACCGCAGGGACCCTCCGGAGAGGCGGCTCGAAAGCGGTTTCGGGGTGGTTGTTTTTTAAGCGGGCCTGTGCGGTGGCTGCTTTTCTCTCCCCACAGACAGCGCGGGCGGGCGGGTCCTCTGGAAGGAGGCCGGCCGGAGTTCTGCTTGCAGCGGACGAGTTGCTGCTGGGCCGAGCAGATGCTTTTGAGACCTAACGGCGGGGTTACATCGGGACCGAGTCCGGCCTATCCCCGGTCTGTGTCGCGTTAATGCCGCCCCCTTTCCCACCTGGGAGGCCAGCTTGCAGCGCAAACGGCAGTCGCTTACTGAGCGAGTGCATTTTAAAATCTGCTTAACCACCCCCCCTGTGCGGTGGCTGCTTTTCTCTACCGACAGACAGCGCGGGGTTTCCAGGGGAGGAGCGCCTGGCAATTAAGCGATAGGGAAGGAGGAACGAAATGGGCCGTGTGGCTTGTGTAGCGATTCCGCCCATCCCGCGAGGTTTCTCCAACTTGAATGGCCTTGTCATTAAGGGCAGCTTCTCCCTTTAACGCAAGACTGAAACTGCGCTTTTCCGGCCTTCCTTTTTCAAAGAGGGAGAAGTGCGGGGGGGGGGGGGGTTAAGCAGATTTTAAAATGCACTCGCTCAGTAAGCGACTGCCGTTTGCGCTGCAAGCTGGCCTCCCAGGTGGGAAAGGGGGCGGCATTAACGCGACACAGACCGGGGATAGGCCGGACTCGGTCCCGATGTAACCCCGCCGTTAGGTCTCAAAAGCATCTGCTCGGCCCAGCAGCAACTCGTCCGCTGCAAGCAGAACTCCAGCTGGCCTCCTTCCAGAGGACCCGCCCGCCTGCGCTGTCTGTGGGGAGAGAAAAGCAGCCACCGCACAGGCCCGCTTAAAAAACCACCACCCCGAAACCGCTTTCGAGCCGCCTCTCCGGAGGGTCCCTGTGGTCCCGCCGGGTGCACCCCCCACCCCGCTGTTCGGTGTCCTCTCCCCCCGCTAACCCGAGCCCTGCGGTGGCCGGGGGAGCCAAGCCAGGCTCCGTTCCGGCAGGGCGACTGTAGCGACCGGAGGCGGCCAAGGGGAGAGCAGGTGGCTCTTCGCCCTCAGCGCGCCGCTGGGCCCGCTGCACCCCCGCCTGGCTCGGCTTCCCCCGTCCGCCGCAGGGCTCGGGTTAGCGGGGGGAGAGGACGCCGAACGGCGGGGTGGGGGGTGCACCCAGCGGGACCGCAGGGACCCTCCGGAGAGGCGGCTCGAAAGCGGTTTCGGGGTGGTGGTTTTTTAAGCGGGCCTGTGCGGTGGCTGCTTTTCTCTCCCGACAGACAGCGCTCCGGCGAAAACTCCGGTGCCGCCATTGCTCGCCGGCTGGACCCTCCTCCCCAAAGGTGGCGCTCCGCAGGCCCCGCTTTCCAGGGCCGTTCCTGCCACATCCTTTCAGCCTCTGACGCCCAATGGCGGGGTGGGGGGATTGATGGGGCGGGAGGGTGCGCCGTCAAGGCCTCCTTGGGAGGAAAGCGGGGAAGCCCCGCGGCCCCTCGAAGGGATCCACCGGGGATCACGCGCCTCTTCTCGCTGGGGCCCTCCGAGCAGTCGCTGCCTCCGGGTCGCGGGGATTCTGGCATGGGCACCCGCCGGATATGGGGAGAGAGGCCGGGAACGGACGGATGTGGTGGTAGGCGCAGGAGCGGGACTCCTCGCCTCACCCCTGCGCAACCGCCCGGCTTTGCCTGGCCTCAACGCCCGAACGTGGCGAGGGAGAAGGGAAGAGGCTCGGGAGCGCCCAAGTGCCAGACGGGCAGCTCCGCCCGCGCGCCTCGCCCAGACATGCCGCCAGCAGCAGCTCCCAAGGCACGCCGGTCCCTCCTCCGTCGAAGGGAGCAGCAGAGAGCCCCGCGGGCTGTGCGCAAGGTGTGGGCGGCTGCAGGTGGCCCCGGCCTTGGAGAGCGAGAGCGCGTAAGAGCGTAAGAGTTTGGGGGCGGGATCCAATCACGTGGAAGGGGCGGGGGTGAGTTCAGCTGCGGAAGAGCCACACTCAAGGGGCCAAAGAGCCGCATGTGGCTCGCGAGCCGCCATTTCCGACCCTTGTACTAGACCCTATTTTCTCTCTTACTTTCTCTTTCCCACATAATAATAGAGGATAGACTGTATTACCACTACTCTGATTTGGCTCCACAGCCAAATTTCATTTGTTACATAAATCCTCATGAAATACTGGCTTCACGTAGCTGCTTAGAACTGACTGTTTCCGATGCCGCCTGAAGCTACATCAATTTAAGGGTTACTGTTCCAATTAAGAGACCCTTAGAGGCCCAAATCATATTGCCAATGATGGATATGGCTAATTTTTATTTCTTTGAATGGATATTTCAACTTAAATGAACACTAAACAGAGATTTCTCAGCTGAGAAATTCACACTATTATACTTTATAAAAATTGCCAGGTATCTTTAAAAGCGTCATGGTACCTAGTGAAGCTCCACTTTGGTGGAATAGACACCTGTTTCTTCATAAGAATTAGTGGATCTTTTTGCTACCTAAGGACCTAAGTTTGGTATATACATAGTTTTCAAATGCCCCACTGGTTGCCTTACAAGTTATACCAACATTCTCCAGTAGTGCTCAGAAATATCGTCCTGGAATTAGTCCAGGTGTCATTTAAAATATCTTTCCTATGAATAAACTAAGGCTAAGGGAGCTCTAAAGCCCATCCAGTTTATGATAATGATCTATTTGACCTTCTGTCTCCCATCAAACATTTCACTATTTATCTTCAATTGGTATAACAGTAAATTCAAAAACAAAACAAAAACAAACCCCGTGCTAGCTGTTTTATTAACTTAAAGGATTGTGCTTTCAGCAATAAATCACTAAATATTTTATCTAAGCAATATTAATGATTACATTTGCATTTGAATTTTAGCCATCACTTCATATGCAGAAATAAACTTAGAGAAAACAGGACAATGTTCATCATGTTCAAATGATCTGCCACAGGAAAAGAAATTGTGAGACTATTCTAATTTAATATTTCCCCTGGATCCCCCGCCCCATCTAATACGGTAAGATGGGACACTAAAATCTTAGTGTATGACTAAAATACCTCTTACTTAAATGACAGGGAAATAAACATTGCCTCTCATGGGCCCTCAAAAACAAAACCAAAGATGGAATAGAGAGTAAAACTTTCCACTACTTTTTGTAATAGAGCCAGACTTAGGTATAACTTGGGAGTTATCCCCCAAAATATTTCTTCCCATATACATATTTGATATTTTAACTTCATAGAAAAGAAGTCCTTCTAAGAAAGACTTGTGAGATTTATATCCTGCCTTGCATTTATAAGCTCAATATATCATATGTAGCATTCCCTACTCCTAATGAGGCAGGTTTGGTTAAGAGCACCCAGCAAGCTTTTGTAGCTCACGGTGGACTAGAACCTGCTACTCCCTGCTCTTACTCCACCTTCTTAACTGTTGTACCACACTGGTTCCCTGACTTAAAAGATTTTTTTCTTTTATCCGTTCAATCATGTCTGATTCTCGGAGACTGCCTGGACAAGTCCCTGCAGTTTTCTTGGCAGGTTTTTCGGAAGTGGTTTGCCATTGCCTCCTTCCTAGGGCTGCGAGAGAGTGACTGGCCCAAGGTCACCCAGCTGGCTTTGTGCCTAAGGCGGGACTAGAACTCACAGTCTCCCCGTTTCTAGCCTGGTGCCTTAACCGCTACACCAAACTGGCTGTCCGGCTTAATAAGAATGTATCACCCCAAATCCTGAGACTTTAATGTAATATAAATACTAGCCATATAACATACCATAAGCAGAAAAGTATTGAGACAACCCAACCTATTGTTCTGTTTTTTCCTGATCTGGGTACAGTATTTTCTTTTTCATTATTATTAGTAGGTAATTTTCCAAGAACAATCTGGCTTTTCCAGATTTTCTAGATTATAGATAGTTTATACAATCTATAATCTAGCTACAGTACATTTGAACCAAGGCTATTTGAAGACTGTTATTATTATTATTATTAATATTAATATTATCTGAAGGGTTATGAATTACCTTTGCTAAGGTGGTGCTAAAATGGCAACATATAATCCTTCCATTAATAATGATGAGATAAGAACTACAAGTCCCTTCACAAATTTCACTAAGCCAGAATATGGATTGCTTGCTTGTCAGCATGTTGTGTGAACTGAGCTGCTGCAATGTATAAATTCCAGTTGATTTCTTAACAAATTGTGTGAATCAGTCAATTTAGATTATTCAACAAACCATGGTTGACCAAACATGGCTTACTGTGTAATGTGCATCAGGTCTCCTTTGAAAGTTTGTGTCCCATCTTGCAACCAATGGAAGAGAGATGAGGTACAAAATGAATCTCAGATTCCTACATGCTAATCACATAAATTGCAACTGCTTCTATCTTCTGACATGGACATTCCAGAGGAAATTACTTTCCTTGATTCACTTATATAGAACTGTGAACATTTACCTGAATTGCACATTCTCTCTTCTCCATCAATGTGACCACAAGAAAAAGATTGGAAATTTTCACTTCCATTTTAAGCTACCTAGTTTCTCACTGATGGATTTGCAGATTGTCCAAAACTAATATTTGTTTTTAATAAACCACAATGTTCCCATGTAATGTTAATTCATAACTGGGGATTGCAAACCACAATGGTTGTGTTCATATATCACATTAAAGCACATTATGGCACTATATAATGTGTTATCCCAGCCATTATGTTCAAAGCCAAATAAAGTGTGGTTTGTTAAAAGTATAGCTTAGGGAAACAAGCCATATTCTTTTGTTAATTCCTAGTTAACAGTACCCATCTTTGTTTCAGTTATCATAACTGCTATTAAGATAACTGAAAATTGAAATGAAAGAGCATGTAAGCGTATTCCTGCAACACTGAAGTGTGGCTCATAATTACATTTGCAAATAGGAATATTAATCAAAGTAGCAATATCACATACTGTATATTTCTACAGTTCTGCATGTCCTCCAAATGTTCACAATGTAAGAAGTGAATTGTTAATAATACCCCTATGCCCAGCATCACTTCACCATCACCAATCAGTATTATTGCTGAAGGCTCTGTAATATATCTGCTTACTCTCTCCTTTCTGATTTAAAAGCCAAAGGGAATGTTTCCTTTTAATTAAGAAATAATAAATAGGTTGTAGTTATCTTTGGATGAAACTGACCACTGGAACCCCAAAAGCTGCTATATATTCAACCCAACCATTTTTCCATTTAGTCTAGTATTATTGATTCTGACAAGGACTTGCTATTCCTAGTCTCAGGTACACGTGAAAGATGTCATCTGTTACCAGATCCTTGCTACCAGATCCAAAAGCTGATCTTAAGATCTTCTGCATTCAAAACATGCAAAGCACAGCCATTATACTGTCCTCCTCATTCATTCATTCATTCATTCATTCATTCATTCATTCATTCATTCAATCAATTTCTATTACTGCACCATCTCCCCCGAAGGGGACTCTGGGTGGTTCACAAAATACAATTAAATTTTTGAAATATAAATAAATATAAAATCATACAAATCTACAATCATCAAGATTACTAATAAGTTAAATATAAAATCCAGGAGGCGATAAGATGGTATTTTTAAAAGGGCTCTATGGCATCCTCCCTCTAAAGCTGGGATAAAGTTGGTCTTCCAAAGATTGCTGGATGCCAAATCCTATCAGTCCCAACCAAAATGATGATCCAGCAATGATGGATTACAGGAGTGGCAGCAGCACCAGAAGTTCAGCGTCCCTGCCCTAAAGAATGGCAGTCCAGGAACTAACTAACTAACTAACTAACTAACTTACTTACTTACTTACTTACTTACTTATTAAATTTATATGACCGCCCATCTCGCCCCAACTGTAGTACAATTTTAATGAAGCATCTTCAAAAGCTCTGCAGAATTCCATAAACGGACACCAATGTTGTGATCACTAGAAGATGTGGGTTCTTGTGGTTCAGGATTCTTTTCCTCTCATGCTTTCGGTGAAAAAGCACAATATTTTAGTAGTATGCTCTCTTCCCCTCCTCCCCCAACCTCTTGCTTTCACAAGGTGCAAAGTGTCACAACTGAGTGGTGAATTATGTCTCAGGGAAATATTTAGAAAGACAATCACCTTGATAACTTGCCAAAATTATCCTGTGCTCTTCAGAAAGAGAAAACAGCAGAGCCCACACCAGAAGAGCTGTGAGGGGCCATAAAATGTCTCTGGAGGCTGTCTTAGCCATCAAATACCTTTTAAAGCTTATAGAATAAACTATAAAGAGAGCTGTAACTCAAATGTTAATATCTCATTAAGTTTTATGAGCAGAGAGAAAGGGGGAAGATAGAAAGGCACAATACAACTATTTTCCCGCAGAGTGTGTAACACAAATAAAGAGAAAACTTGCCAATAAACTTTGGGCTCTTTTTCTGCCTGTTTTTGCCTCACAGCTTACTTCTGTTTCACTGTATAAGTGAAAGAAAACATAAACCTGACTGCTCTTCTCCTTGATATACAGGTAATCCTTGCTTAACAACCATTCGTTTAGTGATGGTTCAGTTTGTTTGTTTGTTTGTTTGTTTATTTTCTATCCCACCTTTATTATTTTTATAAATAACTCAAGGCGGGGAACATACCTAAGACTCCTTCCTCCTCCTATTTTCCCCACAACAACAACCCTGTGAGGTAAGTTGGGCTGAGAATGAGTGACTGGCCCAAGGTCACCCAGCTGGCTTTGGTGCAGGAAAAAATTACTTAAAACCAGTCCTCACAATTACGACCGGCACACCGTCCCTGCAGTCATATGATCATGGTTTGGGCGCTTGGCAACTGTTTTGCATTTATGACCGTCGCAGTGTCCTGTGGTCACATGACTGCCATTTTTAACCTTCCCAGCTGGCTTCTGGCAAGCAAAATCAATGGGGAACCGTGTGATTCACTTAACGACCACATGGCTCACTTAACACCCATGGTGATTCGCTTAATGGCCACCACAAAAAAGGTCATAAAATCGGGTCGGATTCGCTTAATGACTGCTTCACTTAGCAACTGAAATTCTGGTCCGAATTGTGGTTGTTAAGCAAGAATACCTTCCCTATAATCACAAGGAGGTTGAGGACATGCAAAGCAAAGACAGAGATATATTCCTTCTCTCCTGTACCTGTTCTTTTCCTGAGACACCTGAGATTAGTTTTTTTTTAAAAAAGAGGGCTGGGGAAGGATCCAAATCCAAGTCAGAACTATGGGATAAATTAAAATCAGAAACTACAAGGCAAACCAAAAGAATAGGGAAGTTTCATATATCCTTCTTTCCAAGGAGATCTAATCAGTGCTATAACCAGAGAAAGATCTTAAGGCTCACGTTCAGGGCACTGTAGCTCCAAGGAATGCAAAGTGACCATACAGATATTTATATTTCAAAACATTTTATAGTGAAGAAGTGGTAGAGTTACAGATGCTCATTTTATTGTAACTTTTAATATATTTTACCTTTTTTTTAAGAAAAAATACAACAGTGAGACTTATGCTCAAGAAAAAGTCTTCAGTCCCTGGGTAACAAAAACTATTTTATTCCTATAATTATGACACTGCCAGGATCTTGAGTGTGAAACTGCATATGCTCTGATTTCCCATTTTACCAGGATTTTCATTTGGTGATTTTTCTTTGTTTCTTTTAGATGATCAACTATGTAGAATAGGCTGACCATATTTCCTTCAGACGAAAACGGGACTTTGGGGATGGCAAAACGGGACAGGGTCTTATGCCACCATGCCGGCCTCCAAACCCCGCCCCCCAGTCCACGCAATTGGCTCCCGCCTGCAAACCCCGCCCCCGCCCCACACGATTGGCTCCCACGTGCAAACCCCGCCTTTGAAAGAGCAGGCTCCGGGGACCCCGAAAATGCCCTCAGTCTAGGCAGGGAGGCTGCACGCACGCGCATGTTGCCAAGGGGCGCTCAGCTGTTCTGCGGGGAGAATTTCCACTCCGGCTCCAGGGCAGCGTGTGCGTGCGGGGAGGAGGCTTTTGCCTCCCTGCCAGAACCGAGGGCATTTTTGGGGTCCCTGGAGCCTGCCCTTTTGAAGGGGCAGTGGCAGCAGCGGCAACCCGGAAGCACCGCCACCGGCACTTCCGTGTTTTTGTTTGGAAAGCCCTGGCCTAGTGTGTGTGTGTGTGTGTGTGTGTGTGTGTGCGATTACGCTGAGCAAGTAATCTGCGCGCATGCACACACACACACAAACGCACCCTCTTTCCACAACCTTCCCGTGCCTGCTTTCCCTGGCCTCACCACTGCTGGGCAGACAATTTCAGGATCAGGTAAGGAGGCAGGAACCTGGACTGTAGTGCTGCTTCTGCTGCTGGGATCGCACGTGGCAACTGGGCTTCCAGTTGCCGCGCTGATAGGGCCTCTTCCGGGCTGCCTCCAATGGCAAGTCCGGCTCCAGTCCTCCTTCCTGTCTTCCTGTCCTCCTTCCCACTGGGTTTAAAAAAGGGACAAAATTGAGATTTTTATCAAAACGACGGGACGGTTGAAAAATGCTAAAATAATGGGACTGTCCTGTTCAAAATGGGATGTATGGTCACCTTAATGTAGAAGCAATTGTAAAACACAGAGTAGTGGGGAGGAAGAAGTTACTAGATCTGGGCTGCAAAAATTGAGATGGCCACTAGAGGGCAACAAAGATTTATATGTTTTTGCTGCCATCTCCAGGTCATCTCCATTTTTGCAGCTGATATCTGGTAGCCCTAGGAAGTACAATCCTATTCATGCTACTTTTAAAAAAAGTATATTTCAATTCAGTAGTGTGTACCTTTGGATAGAAGTTGTAAAGTTGCAGTTTAAATAACTATGTGAGACCACAACAGAGGATGAGATTTTGCTATTAAAGCCTAAACTTTTATCTTCATGTAGAAAATTTAGATATGTACTTATTGAATTAATGAGCTACCCCACCCATCAAATGCCACTTAAATTTGGCTGAAACAATCTTTAGTGGGATATATTTTTATTATTCATATTTTAATTTTCTAGTATTTATTATGGGATTTTATATTTTTAGTGTGCATACTATTTTAAATTACAAGCCACCATGAGTATTCTAACGGGAAGATGACCTATAAATCCAGAAAGTAAATAATACAACATAGTTGGTGTTGTATAACCTTCTGAGCTATAGACTAGCTCATTCCAGCCTGGAACTATCAACAGGCTGAGATCCTATCTTAAAATTGCACAATCTTAACCCTTCTCAGAATTCATAACAAACTTAACCACAATTTACTGAAGTAATTCAAATTTCAGGGTTTTTGCAACAGGTGGAACTATAAGCTGATCATATGGGCTGGGGTCATAAAACATGCTGGGCTAGTGTGGTTACTACTCTGTGATTCAAGGTGTTTTGCAAATACCCCCTGTGATAATCCTCACCTGCTGAGATTTGCACAGTGAGCTTCTGTTCGAGGCATAAGAGCAGAGTAGGCAGGCAGGTAGGTTGGCTGGCTGGCTGGCTGGCTTTAATCCACTGACAACCGTACAAGGCAAGCCACTTATAGAACATTTGGTAATCTGCTTTCACAGTGATGTGTCACACATTCTGCATTTTTCAGGATAAGACCTGCTCGCCCAAACTTGCAAATATGGCTAATGCAACGGTCAAATAAATCCAACTTTCATTTTGTTGTTCCTTGTTGTGTCCTGAAAACAAAAGGGTAATAACCACAGCATGTGTTTTATCTTCAGTTAAATATCCTGGGGTTCTTCTGCTTCTTGCTGGTGCAGTTCAACTGTGTGCCAAACTGTTTCTTCCCCTTTAATTCACCACTTAAATGAAAACCGAAATGAGGGATACTTTTGTAAATCCAGCTAATGTGGCTTATAAATGCATCACAATTGTGATGAATTCAACAAGCTATGACTAAGCAAACCATGCTCAGTGCTGTGTGTGAACCCAGTTTCTGCAATTAGCACTGGGTCGTAAGCTTTGCAGGATGGGGACTGCACTGTAAAAGCTATAAAGACTAGAGACGAATACTCTCTAATTAGAAAGAAATTGGGTATAGAGCTTGGATATTGTCTGCACCTGCCTACAGATGGAGGCATTTCTGGAAGGAGGGAGAGAGAGAGAGAAGGAGGAAAAAAAGAATATACATAGGAGTATGATGAAACATCTTAAAATGAGAGGGATTTGGTTTAATCCCAGTTGCAGCCCTTCTTTGCTACGTGCCACTGAGTCCTGGGGCAAAGGCTTAGCTAAAGTTGTTCTGACCTTTATTGGCTTCTTTCTCTGGGGAGCTTCCCTGCCATTACTATTGGGAGGAGCATTTGTGATCTTCACCTACCAAAGCTATCGAGCTTTCTTTCCAAATCACTTCTTCCTTCTGCCGGGCTGGCTGGCTATCCTGGCTGCTGGTTTGCTTTTCCCTGCTGGGTCATTGGCAGTGTACATCCCTGTGGGAAATTCTCGCTATCGTCAAGGGACTCTCATGTATTTGCTGCTGGTCCTCTTCTGCCTGGAAGCCTCCTCCGCTGCCATGACTCAAGTCTACTCTGCCAAAGCAGGCTACCAGCTGAAAAGCAGCCTGGGCCACTTCTTTCACCAATACAACTGGAGTTTTCCAAGCCATTGCAGCACTGAGATGGTTGATTCCCTCCACAAACAATTGAAGTGTTGCGGGATCTACAATTACACTGACTGGACGGGGGTGCTCCCAAAGTATCTCCGAAGTGGACACATCTTGGTCCCAAAAAGCTGCTGCAAAGAGACTTACTTGGACTGCAGCGGTGATCTAAACCAGTCAGAGAAACTCTTCAAGGAAGGCTGCCTTATGAAACTAAAAAAAAGGCTGCATTTTATCACGCAGTACATGGCTTGGTGTTCTGTGGTAGTCATTGGCCTGGAGACGTTAGCTGCTATCAGCAATGGACTGCTGATGAAGGCACCACCCCTCCAAGACTTCCAAATTCTGGATTCTTCTGCTTTTTCATAAACTGCAAAACTGGCCAAGTTTTCTGTATGCTTTCTGTATTTCCTGTGATTTTATACACTCCCCTTAAAACTAAGTAGGTTATGTAAAATTTGTCCTCTGGTAATACTTGTTGTCTTAGAGAATACAAATTCCTTTATGTATAGTTATCAGATGGGAGTGCTTAGATACATCTTTTTTTAAAAAAAAAAAAGTAGACTTACAGTAAAATTAAATAATTGCAGATACTGGAAAAATCTGCTTTAGCCTTTATTATATTGTATATGAGGCAACTAAGTCTTTGATATTTCACTGGTTGAGCTGCTCAGGAAGTATTAGAATGTCGGTAGGTCCGAAATAGTGTCAAGAATTTAACTTCACAAAGATCCTTCAAGCAGGCTGAGGTCTAAAGGAAAAGACAGAATAGCTAGTCAGTCTTTGGAAGAGCATGGAGTAGATCACACACTTGAAAAGAAAAAGGTAAATGGAGGGAGAGGTAGAAGGAAAAAACTCTGGAATTTTTCAAGGGAATTCAAGAAGGAAAGGGTGAGAAGACGGGTGTAGACTGGAAAAGATCATTCAGAGCATGGAACAGGAAGCACTGGATTCTTAACATATGGCTCTATTGCATAAGAGTTGATTGAAAGAGAATTCTTCTGGATGGGGTTTGTACTGTGAGTATGTCAATGAAGGTTCTCAGTCATCCAGGTGGAATTGTCTGTAGCTTGAATCATGTCAACTGGATTTCTATTTTCTCAGTAGAAACGTTTCACTCCTTATCCAAGGAGCTTCTTCAGTCTGAGTAAAGTTAGTAAGGGAATCCTTAAATATGTTTCTAGGGTGGCTGTGTGACCTTGCACCTGGGGCTAGGTCATGGTTATTTTGAGATGTTTATTTCTAAGTCCCTTTATCATCTAAAGGAGGATCATTAAGATTACACTGCTGCTGTTGAGCTTGCGAAATGGTCTTAATCTTCCTAGGCACAGAAGACAAAGCAGGAAGGAAAATAGGGGAAAGATTGTGCCTGAGGCCCCCACCTCATGATTCAAGCTACAGTTTGTACTGTGACTTTGTCATTTTCAAAGTGAAGAAGCAGAGGAGGGCAGCATGGGGGTTGAATATAATGTGGCCATGTCTTGGCTTACGGGTATCTGCTTTATGTATGTTTGGGCACCAACAAAGCTGAAAGGACTGGTTCTGAAACGGGTAAGAAAGAAGAATTGTTCTTCTTCCAGTGGGCTTGTAACAGGGTCTATTTTCACTTCAAGAAATACTGTATTGTCTCTCTTCAGTGCTTCTACTTGCAGATTTGCACAGGGGCACACACATGACTGGCACTCTTTTATTCTTAAGTAGTTTGTGTTACACTAGTCTCTGGAATGCAATTAAAAAATCATGATTTCCTGTCTTTGTAGGAAGTACAGAAGATAACCCTAAATATAATACCCTGTAGCATTAATAACCAATAAATAAGGGCATTCTTGTGCAATTTCTGCATCATTTACAGTGCAATAGCTGCCCTGAATTGGCTTCGGAAACAGTTTATTAATAAACCAGCCATAATAGTTTCCTTTCCATTCATTTTTAAGTGCCTAAGCTGCTTTTCAGCCTTTAAGTAAGTGTAACGGAATGTTTACTCTTACAGCAAATCTGGCAGTGCTTTCAGAATAATTGATGGCTTTCAAATGCATTGCATGATATTTGCTTCGCAAAATAGCTCAGTGATGAGGACAGAAGGCACCAAAGATTTTCCACAGGGGATATGATCCCACCCACTGGCTGCCAGAAGATGGCAAGTAATCCTAATGGCAAGCTGGCACAAATGCTTTAGTCACCTCTCAACTATATTATTGCAATACATTTTACATGGGGCTGCCCTCGGCCAGCCTTAGGAAGCTATAGCTGGTCCAGAATATGGCATGGCAGCACAAGTAGTTATGGATGTCCCTTTGTACAGCCATGTAACACCTTTGCATCAGCTACTATTTGGATTCCAAGCGGTGATTGCTACCTTTAAAGCCCATCAAAGTTCAAGGCCTCAATATATGCAGGACTGCCCCCTCTGAGTAACAGCAGCCCTTATGAAAGGATCGAGTAGGATGGGCTCACTGTGGGGTCCTTCTTACAAGAACTGTCATCTGCAGGGACCTCAGAAGTGTAACTCTTCAGCTGCAGCCCTCTCCTCTGTAATAGCTTTCCCCTAGACATCAGAAGAGAGCCAGTTTGGTGTAGTGGTTAAGGCATCAGGCTAGAAACTGGGAGGCCATGAGTTCTAGTCCCGCCTTAGGCACAAAGCCAGCTGGGTGACCTTGGGCCAGTCACAGTCTCTCGGCCCTAGGAAGGAGGCAATGGCAAACCACTTCTGAAAAACTTGCCAAGAAAACTGAAAGGACTTGTCCAGGCAGTCTCCGAGAATTAAACATGATTGGACGGATTAAAACAAAAAAGACATTAGAATGGTCCCTTCTGGCTTCTAGAAAGTCCATTAAAATGTGGGTGTTCCATTAGGCTGAGGTGCTGGAATGAAATGACTGCTTAATCTGATGAAAAATTATGTTTTAATTAATTTAACACATACGGACACATCTATATTTTTTTTCCTATATATTTAATGGTTATGTTGTTAGGCTTAATTTTGGTTTTAATCTAAATTTACAAAGATGGGGAACTCTATACTTTCTGGGTTTGATTTGTGCGGCTTATAACCCTTGTAAATGAATAAATGAATCCCCTGTTAATCACAAACTACTGCCAGTCAACCATTCCCAAATGTTTCAAAAAGACAAATTTTGGGGAGGGAGGCGATGGGGGAAAGGACCTAAATTCAATCCTTGGCATCCCAGATAGGTCCCAGAAGGATCTCTACCTGAAATCTTTGAGTTTGTGTAGACCAAAAGTGAGACCCTGTATCCCCTCTAGGTGTAGCTGAACTACAATTCCCAGTATCTCTCACTTAGGGCTGCTGGGAGTTGAGATAATTCACTTACAGTGTCTTCATAGCATCACCCAGCCATCACTAAAGTAACATACAGTCTGTCCTCATTCCTATTATTTTAGCGTAATGATGTTTGGAAGATGCTATAAATTAGCTAAGCTAGATGGACCAATGATGTAAATTGGCACAGGTACCTTTCTGTATTTCTCAGTATCAGTCAGAAAATGAAATCAAGGGAGATTTCAGCAGAGTAATAGTGGTCCTCAACCATCTCTCCAACAAACATCACCCTCAAAGTGTGCAGTTTGCCACTGTGCCCAATAAATAGGGACAATCGATGCACAAGGAGATATATCTTGCTTAACTTGCTTCTAAAATATTTCTTTTTAATTAAAGGGATTTTGTGTGGGTGGTAGCGGATTACATTAGAGCATGAAAAGAAATGCTTCTTTCCAAGAGACGTCTGGTGTATTTGATTTTTTTAAAGCTTGCCAACAAGTGTCTTACCTAACAACATAGCCAGCAACTGTAACAGCAGCTATTCCCTTTTTCTCTTGCTAGGGCTGTAAATCTGTCAATTTCTTATCTAGGATTATGAGGCAGCTTCTAGGGAGATTAGCCAGAATTTCTGCTTTCTTTGCTGCTAAATTTGTGAAGTTTGTGTGTCTACATTAATTAAAAGGACTTTGATGCCTGTTTTTTTTCCTCCCTCTCTCTCTCAGAAAGAAAGAAAAGAGCACCACCACCGAACCACTTTTGAAAAGGGAGAAGAAATCAGGCAGGTAGTTGAACAACCATATTAATCTGGTCCTCCAGGCTAACAATTGAACTGTTATTGTTTCTGTTCCTATTAAAAACAGCTAAGTTGATCTACATATGTAACCAAAACACTTTGATTTAAAGTTTATTCAGTTGGATAAGTAAAAGGAAACAGTGATTTTCACCACATTGTACTCTTTGGCATATGGGAAGAGGAACAAGAAACATAACAGCAGGAGCAATATGAGTTGTATAATACAGTATATTAGTCCACACTGTTCCATGAGCAATTATGTATACTTGTAGGCCTCTTGAAGCAAATATATGGTGTCTACTGTGGGGTGTACCATGATTTATTAAACAGTGGCACTGCCATATCTTTGTGGTCAACCCATCCCTTGCTCAACTGACCATGATAATGCAACATTCCACAACTAAACCTTGGAGTTAAGTCTCAATCGAACAATGGAATGAGTAAGAATTAAACTTGCCTCCACTGACATAGCTGTCAACGTTGTTGTTGTTAAATGTATATATTGCCCAGAGGGGGAGCGATGGCTCAGTGGTTAAAATGCCAGGCTTGTCGATCGGAAGGTTGCATCTTCAGCGGTTCGAGACCCAAGCGCTCCGTGACGGAGTGAGCTCCCGCACTCACCCCAGCTCTTGCCAACCTAGCAATTCGAAAGCATGCAAAATGCAAGTAGATAAATAGGTATCACTTCGGTGGGATGATAACAGTGTTCCGTGCACATCATGCCGGCCACATGACCGCAGAAGCGTCTTCAGACAGCACTGGCTCTTCAGCTAAGAAACTGAGATGAGCACCGCTCCCTAGAGTCGGACACGACTGTGCAGGGGAAAACCTTTACCTTTACCTATATGTTGCCCAACTCCCAGCAATTCTTCCATGGTGCATGAATTTAAGACAGACCTTATGAAGCTATGCCTGAGGTACACATGTTCCCATGCATACAGTGCATCATAGTTCTGTGAGTTTCTTTTATTAATGTATGTTAAAGAATGGAATATTTGAATATAGATACCACAGTTTCTAGTGATTCACTTAAATGTGTGAAGGAGCCATCACATAAATAGCACTATATAAAGAACTATCATCTGCCTCTCATATTTAATATTTTTCAAATGACTCAGCTCATCACATTTTATTACCAGCCAATAAAGCATTTTACAAATGTTCAAATAAATGTTCAGTATGGGTATCTTTTGAGTTGGTTTGTTTCTAAGTTTCTAACTCTCATGCTTATGGAACACAATAGGCTTCTTGCCCTTTAGGCTACAGAATGAAACTGAAGAACCTTATAATATTATGTGCTAAAGAGCTAAGGGGAAAAAATAGTTAACGGGGCACCTCACCATAGTGTGCACATTTCACTGAACTCATTATGGAGTGGCAACAGCATTTTACACTCTCTTTTTTTTTAAGGGAGTGCATGGTTTATTTCAGGTTTTTTTTTCATTTGTTCTGAATTTTTAATCCAGTAATCTGCTTTTATAAAAATGTATTCACCCAAATCTCTTAGACTGAAGTCTTATAAACTACTGCTTTGGAACGATGAACCAAGTAGGATCTATTTTCTACTAGGCATGCAAGATTGAGCTGCTCATAACTGTCTAATATATTGCTTTTGAATTTAGACCTCATTACATTCTCTTATCAGCCAGTAAAGCATTTTTAAAAAGGTCAAATAAATGGGAGTTCATTTGCTTATTTTAACCAGCTACTGAAACCATTCAACAAACTGCCAAGCACATTTGTTCATTAATGTTCCTGGCTCCCCCTCTCTGCCACACACATTTTCCCTCTCAAGCCCCAAAAGGCAAGGCCTCTATAACTAGGTTAAAATGGTGGCTGCCAACGTGGGAAAATTCTTCCCCAAGTCCAAATGCCCCAAATATCCAAGTAACGCATGGAGATAAAAGGTAAAGGTTCCCCCCGCACATTTGTGCAGTCGTGTCCGACTCTAGGGGCCGGTGCTCATCTCCGTTTGTTAGCCGAAGAGCCAGCGTTGTCCGAAGATGCTTCCATGGTCATGTGGCCGGCATGATGCATGCGGAACGCTGTTACCTACCCACCAAAGTGGTACCTATTCATCTACTTGCATTTGCATGCTTTCGAATTGCTAGGTTGGCAAGAGCTGGGGCGAGTGCGGGAGCTCACTCCGTCACGCGGCGCTCGGGTCTCGAACCTCCGAACTTGCAATCTTCTGATCAACAAGCCTGGCGTCTTACCCACTGAGCCACCACGCCATTGGAGATACTGCCCACCAATTTACTGAAACTGTCATTTGCCACAAAGAGGAGATAATTCTGCAATTTAAAACAAGCAAAAAAAAAACCCTGCAGAGATTCAAAATATTTTGTTTGTCATTAGACCAAGAGTTCATCAACCCTTAGAATTCAAACTCCGTTGACTTTCCACATTTGGTTTATGTTTGATAGTATCTGTATACCTCTTTATACCATATAAGACAGTCGTGTTAGTCTATGGTAGCCCAAAATCAAAATGAGTCTGATAGCATCTATTCTTTCTGATCCTTTACCCATGAATCCCACAGTAGGATACTGAGAATCCCTAGGCACATATTTTACAAATGGAATGTATTTTTTCCCCCTTAGATGGTCTTTATCAGTCTCCTTCCTTTGGCTGAGTATGAGGAGCTGAATGTTGTTTCATGATGTTTTTGCTTGAATCTGTTTAGGTATAATGTAACAACAGCATTCTGAGAATAAAAACACTGTTCTGTATCAGAAAAACCCTGGTCCAGAGCATAATTTGTGTTTAAAAACAAAGGTCCTTGGCCACACTCCTCTACAATAATGATCATCACAGCCTGGACAACATCCCAGCAGCCTAGCATCTCTATGATATATTCTGCTGTTGGCCATTCCCTTGTGCCATCCTCTCTCCAATTTACATTGGTTTGTATGCTCTGGCACTAACACCAAATCAAGTGATGACATCCCCAGTCAGTGGAAGAAGGTTCAGGACATCGCTGCTTATGTTTCCTTAAAGAAGGAGTGGTTGCCGTGTTCCTCCTGCTGCTGTGAAACTACTGTTGCAGGCAGCCCAGTATCAAAATGGCATCAAGGCAGAAGCCCAATATTTTACCAGAACATCTTTTTCAGGCTGGATGACCTGCCAAAAACTATGACTGTACTGGCCAAACCTGGATAGTTGGCAGCTATGCAATCTATGATCTTGCAGCACCATTAATTGTATTTGGCTGATGAAAAAGAATGTTTTCATTAATACTCAATTTGGAGAAATAATAAAGTGAAAACTAGAGATGAAGCCTTGTCTATGAAGAGTGGTGGTGAAAAATTACTGCTCTTCCAGAAATATATCTCAGTGGCTTCAACAACCAGTGTCCTTCCCTTGTGCAAATTTTAAAACCATTATTATCTTCTGCCCTAATCATGAAATCAGAATGTTCACCCAGCAATTGATGAGTCTAAATCAGTACTTACTCCTCTGGAATGAATTTATTCAGCATGATGTATTTCTATTGTCATTTGTTTATAATGTGTGCACACATAATAAAAATGCCATTTTCCATAGTTGAAAAACCAAGCTGCTACCACCTAGGGGTGCATTGTGGGAATTTTTTCTTTGCAGCTTCTAGCCAGATTCAGTCCATTTTCTAACTCATTCTTTCTTGTGGTTGGGTTCTTCCATCACACCAAATTTAGTCCTACTCTTTTTAGAGAAGTATCCTGCCCCAAGGCCCTTTATAGAACTTCTTTTCAACATTATATTAGGCTGGGGGAAAAACAACCCCTATGAGTCAGGAATTGCAAGTTCTTTGGCTTTGCAAAAATTTGAAATCTAGGCTTTTTTCATCAAATCCAGTACTTTATATCATTGTTAAAAGAAATGTTTGAAATATTGATGTATAAATCCCTGTTTCTAATATGAATTTTCATGTTGGGAAAGATATTGTAGAAATTCTATGCCTTGGGAAGTTGAGCTGCTAGGGGTACCTGACCTAATGTATTGAAATAAATGGTAATGTATTCTCTAGGTGTATGAAGATGTATTTGCATACGAAGTTATATGTGAATGGAAACAAAAGGAATTTAGTGGTAACCATTATTGGACATACCCTGCTTAGTCCTTGCACCAATTTTCAACCTCAATTCCTTGAACACAGTTTCTTGTAAAGAGCAGTTTTGTTGATACAGTAATTGAGACAATCACCATAACATACTATTCACTAACAGTGAATATTGTTTATACTGATATTTTATTTTATAATTTTATAATTTTATATATATATATATATATATATATATATATATATATATATTATTTAAAGTAAAATTATAAAAATTTTATAATATTGAATTATGAATGATAATAACTTTACATATTGGCTACAAAGCACTATCATATCTATGCTTTCTCGAGATGTCCATTCCACTGAATACAATGCAATTTGCTCTCAAGTAAATGACCCTAATCTTGTCTCGTTAAATTTATTGGAGCGTATTTTTGAGTCAACATGTATAAGATTGTGCTTCAGGAAAACACAACTTCTATCTATTCAAGCCTTTGGCAGGCTTTGCCTGGCATGTCAAGAGTTGAACTCCAACAGTGGGCAAGGACAGGGGCCATTTTGAGTGGTGGGATTTCAGAGGTTCTGAGCACCTGCAAGTCCTGAAATAGCCATGTTGCCTCTTTTTTTTTCATCCATTCAATCGTGTCCGATTCTCAGAGAGTGCTTGGACAAGTCCCTGCAGTTTTCTTGGCAAGGTTTTTCAGAAGTGCCTGCTTCCTGGGGCTGAGAGAAAGTGACTGGTCCAAGGTCACCCAGCTGGCTTTGTGGCTAAGGCGGGACTAGAACTCACGGTCTCCCAGTTTCTAGCTGATGCCTTAAGCACTACACCAAATTGGCTCTCATGTTGCCTCTTAAAGCCCCCCAAACCTCACCAAAGCAAAAAGAGGGTCCTACCCATTCCAGGGGTCCTAGAGGCCACAAAATGGATGTTGGTGAACTACATGTAACTCCTAAATCATACATTTGGCACCCTTGTTCTACTAGTAATGACATGTTTCAAGAGCAGAAACCCAGTTAAAGTTCATAAGATTATCCTTAAACCTTAGAGGGGTTGTCTTTGAATCAAATATTATTTTCATTGTGAAATTTTAAGATATCGTATAGATGATAGACTGACTGTCTTCTATCCCAAATTGTGCTGGGCATAGTTATATAACACAGTCTGTTGAATAAGCAACTATTGCAGTGTTTCTCAAACTTGGCAACTTTAGGATGTGTGGCTGGCTAGGGAATTCTGGGAGTTGAAGTCCACACATCTTAAAGTTGCCAATAGTTGTCAATAGTTGCCAATAGTTCAGTGAGAAACAGTGAACTATTGGCTTTCACATTTTCACACTAAGCTATTGTTTAACAATGGTCTGTTACATAAGCCCTGCTGGCTGGGTTCATATATCACATTGAGCCATAAACATTGTTTAAAAAACACAGGGATGGGTTCACACAAAGCCATTTATAACAAAACTGATGTACTGCTAAGAACTGATCTAAATATTTTTACTATGTATCACCTTTCACTATGTGAGGGACTTTCAAGAATACCTCCAAATAAACAATTCTTCCCCAGAATACAGATAGGGCAGTATAATGAGCCAGTTTGGTCTAGTGGTTAAGGCAACAGGCTAGAAACCAGGAGACTGAGAGTTCTAGTCCTGCCTTAGGCATGAAAGCCGGCTGGGTGACCTTGCGCCAGTCACTCTCTCTCAGCCCTGGGAAGGAGCCAATAGGAAACCAGGAGACTGAGAGTTCTAGTCCCGCCTTAGGCATGAAAGCCAGCTGGGTGACCTTGGGCCAGTCACTCTCTCTCAGCCCAACTCACCTCACAGGGTTTGTTGTGGGGAAAAGAGGAGGAGGAAGGAGTATTAGGTATGTTCCTCTTCTTGAGTTATTTAAAAAAAATAATAAAGGCGGGATTTAAAAAATTAAATAAATAAATAAATAAAATAATCTGCATGGCAATGTTTTTAAGTTAAGCTGCTTCCCTGTCTAGTTTAGAACTCTTAGAATTTCCTGTCAGTCTCCCATCCAAGTACTAAGCAAAACCTTGTTTAGCTTCTGAGACAGATAAGGTCGGCCAAGTGCCTGGGGAGGCAAAATATCTCTGAGAGGATCATGCAAGTATAGTCTTTTAGGGCTCCAGCATCACAGGAGCAAGTGACATAACATTGGAAGGACACAAAACAAAGAAACACCATCTTTTCCAAGAGGATCACATTATCTCAGAAAATTGTAGGTCACTTTTAGGGAGGGGGAGGTCTGGCCCATTAAAAAGAATATGAGATTTTCTTTTTATCGTCTTTAAAAACTTTTCTATATTGATTCAGGCATTGGCTTGTCCTTTAATAATACTGCAAGTGCCTAAAAGCCAGCATTCTGGAGATGCTTTGTTTATGATACATAGGTCCCCAATACCTTGTAGCGCTTGCTGTTCTGTTACAAAAGATGTAAGCAGTGGTAAAAGAATTGCCTGCTGTCTCATGGTGCTTTCAGAAACCACGACCCATGAAATCAGTGTAGAGATAGATAGATAGATAGATAGATAGATAGATAGATAGATAGATAGATATTAGAAAGGCATTAGTAGGAAAGCTGCTTTAATTTCCCTTTGCATTGGCATATGCATGATTTTTACTCTTCCTCCTCCTCCTCCTCCTTTTCCTTCTGCAACTTCATTAAAACCACATCTTCCCTCCTGCATTAGGTAAAACTCCAAGGAAACAACCTTTCCCAACCCACAATTAATCCAAAGAGTGAACACGGGACAAGACAGATGGGATATAATTTGAGTAGAGAGAGAAATTGTCATCATCCCACTTTAATTAGCATTATAGCACGGCGCTCTCTTCAGATATAAGCAGATATGACAAAGATGTGTTTCGTGTATTCAAGAGGGTAATTAAACTGCCACATGCTCAAACCAATATGCACACAAGCCTGATTAAAAAGCTGGAGACAAAACAATGATGGATGAGGTTTTAATGTGCATGGTTATGGAGGAGGAGAAGGAGGCGGAAGGGGGGGGGGCAGAGGGATTAAGATGAATCAATGTGGGTTTTGCAGAGAAAAAAGTGAAATGGATTAGCAGGAAGTAAGAGAAAGCTGAGAGAGGGGTGAGTAAGTGATACACTGTGGTTTAATACAGGTTAATATTAAGTGACAGAACCAAGTTTTGCCAAACACTATGGCTAAGATTACAAGATCTCTCTGGATTGGAGTAAGAATCCATCTTCTGATGATTTTAACTTTCAGCAGAAGGCAACTAGATGCTTCTGGAATATGATGTTTCATTTCATTTCTATTTAGCAGTTGTGACTAAAGTGTCACAGCTCATCTATGAATTTGTCTCATCTCTTTTTAAAAAGTAACTTAAGGGAGTGTCCATCACCACATTGAATCTACTGATGTTCAGGTACACTGGATGAAGGATTTTTTTATGTGTTGTTATTCTCAGAACTAGGTCTGAGAGAAGATTAATATCCAAGAGTTGCTCGGCTTGGAATTAAATCTCTAAAAGCCATGTTTTACATGCCACATCAAAGAATATACTGATGGAGCTTGACAAATCTCGGCTGGCAAAATATTCCCCAAGATGGGCACTGTTTCACAGATCACCTACACCTGACTGTTTACTTCATCAGGCCTGGAGATCTGAAATACTGTCTTATTGGATGCTGAAAACACATGGGAAGTACATGTAGAAGAAACTGGTGCTTAAGGCAGCCAGGTCCCAAGCTGTATATGGCTTTAAACGGTCTTCCCAACCTCTATCCCAGAGCTTTCCAAACTGTGTGTCGTGACACAAAAGTGTGTCGCCACACACAGTCTGGTGTGTCGCCACACAACCCAGAAGCGCTGATCATCATCAGCGCTTCTGGGTTTTCCCGCGGCGACACACCAACAGCGGCGCGCAAAAACCCGAAAGCGGCAGCAGCGCTTCCGGGTTTTTGTGCGCTGCCGCAATGGCGGCACTTCCGGGTTTTCCCGCGGCGACACACCAACGGCAGCGTGCAAAACCTGAAAGCGGCAGCAGCGCTTCCGGGTTTTTGTGCGCTGCCGCAATGGCGGCACTTCCGGGTTTTCCCGCGGCGACACACCAACGGCAGCGTGCAAAACCTGAAAGCGGCAGCAGCGCTTCCAGGTTTTTGCACGCTGCCGCAAGGACGGCACTTCCGGGTTTTCCCGCGGCGACACACCAACGGCGGTTGGTGTGTCGCTGCGGGAAAAACTTTGGAAAGCCCTGCTCTATCCCCTTCAGCTGTATGGACTTTAATAACTCCCAGAATATATGGACATATATTTGATGGGGTATCCAGGTTGGGGAAAGCTTTTTGAAAAATTAAAAGCAGAATGTTGAATTGAATTCAGCCCACAATTTAAATGCATCCAGTATGCTTTAATTAAAATAAGAAAAACACCATCAAAATGCCAAGCTCCACTAGCAATCTAATGGCTTTACTCCATACCAATTTCTGTTTCTAGTTGCTTTTCAAGGATAGGTCCTTAATGAGCACAATGCAATAATCTAATTTTAAGGTAACTGGGGCATGACTTATTAGGGCAAGATGTACCTTTGTCAGTTAAGATCACTGCCAGCAATTTCCAACACCTGGCAATATTTGAACATCTAACAAGAGTGCCAGCATAGTAGCATTTTCCTCTACTCCCTAAGATATTCCACTGAACATTCTCAAGCATGCCCAGTGCCATTGCATTATGCCTGTTGAAGCAGTAAGCAACTTTGAGGCTAATGTTGCAAGCATGTCATCGGTGCTCAGGCAGAAAACTGCAACTGGGGAAAAGGTGCAGCTGTCACAAAATACTCTTTTACTGGAAGGCAAACTAATGAGGTTGATCACCACCATTCATATAACCTTCCAGGATGGGCTGCAAAAATCCAGACAATCACTGGATAGCATTGAAGAAAAAGAGAAAACTCTAACTGGAATCTAAGATAGGTTTATATTCCAGTTTCATCCTGCAGTCCTGGGCATCCTGGACAGCTTACAAAAAACATCCCAGAAAGTAGGGTCATGCAGATCTACAATGGAGAAGTGAAAGTTAATTATCTGTGACAACTTGCTTCCCTTTTGTTTTTGTCTTTCGCCTGGTTTATGGCTTTTAAATAGGGTAAGCCTTCCTGTAGAACCTCTGTCGAGGGGCGTGGTGGCTCAGGAGATAAGATGCCAGGCTTGTCGATCGGAAGGTCGCAAGTTCGGAGGTTCAAGACCCGAGCGCCGCATGACGGAGTGAGCTCCCGCACTCGCCCCAGCTCTTGCCAACCTAGCAATTTGAAAGCATGCAAATGCAAGTAGATGAATAGGTACCACTTCGGTGGGTAGGTAACAGCGTGCTTCGCGCATCATGCCGGCCACATGACCTTGGAAGCATCTTCAGACAATGCTGGCTCTTCAGCTAACAAACGGAGATGAGCGCTGGCCCCTAGAGTCGGACACGACTGCACAAATGTGCGGGGGGAACCTTTTTAGAGTCTCTGTACACCTCTGAGGTTTTCTGAAAAATAAAATTGATTTTTTCTTAAAGCATACCAACTTCCTTTTATTTTTTCTTAATTAAAAGAATTTTAGTCAAGTGAGGCAGGGAATCCAGCAGGCATCAAAACAGTCCCATTGGTACACACGGGATTACATTGCCTATGTTTGCCTTATTCTATTCAAATGGTAGACAAGATCAATATAAATTGGTTTCCATTAATTAACCCCAATAAGTCTGAAACTCAGATTAAAGGCAATTATAAATATTTATTGAGCGAAATCTGCAATGGTGCAAAAGGCTTGCAGAACTCACAAGCAAACTGTAATGACCCCAACTTCAACTGTAATGACCCCAACTTCAATGCCCTAATAAACACTTCTCAATGCAATTCATTGAAATGCAGATTAAGCTTTATTTAGGATACATGTAAATTGAAGCACTCCTAAAGATCTGAATGCGGATTCCCGCCAAACCTTGCTAACTTAACTCTCCCCCTTGCGCTCCAATTTCGCAGCCGCGATGATGTCAATGTCCAGAACTTTCACTCCCCTTTCCCAGCCTCCATCTCATGCAGGTGGTTGACCTTGATGATGCATTCTCCAGTCTCCAACAGAAGCCACAATACTCCGTACACATCCCCCTCCCTGCAGTTCACACGCTTAACTACCTCTCTATTCCTAATGGCAGGATTCAGCTATGAACCCTGACACAAACAGCATGCTTGCTCTCTTCTTTTACAGTCAAAAGTGGCCTAATCCAGATCATACAGCAATTTAGCCCAAAACGGCAAAAGAGGTTAGGCAAAGTTAGGGAAAGTGGAAGGCAAAAGGAAGAGGGGCCGATCAATGGCAAGATGGATGGATGATATTCTGGAGGTGACAGACTCAACCGTGGAGGAGCTGGGGATGGCGATGGCCGAAAGGAAGCTCTGGCGTGGGCTGGTCCATGAAGTCACGAAGAGTCAGAAGCAACTGAACGAATAAACAACAGCAAAAGTTAGGCATAGGACAAGATTGCTATTGAACTAATACAAGATGATGGGAGAATTCCACTTTCCAATTTCAAATCTCATGCTCTAAGAGAAGCTATTTAAAATGTGGGTGTTATCTGTAGATGGAGGGATAGTGGTTATACAGAAGTGATCATCATCACCACATTGATGTTTTAATGGGCCCAACCTCAGACATGCATAAGAGTTAATGAGTTCTAACAGACACAAGAATTTGATGCTCTAGCCACTCAGGAACATTACCCTGCCATATTTTTACACATGTGTCTAGTTTAATGAATTCTGCCCACACAAGGAAATTTTAAAAATAACCTGGCATTAAAATATGACATGGTGTTTGTGAACTGGCTGAAAACAAATAGGGTGCATAAGAGAAAATGTTACTGTGGAGTAACATTTAAAATGTTACTTTAGATCAAGGAGCACTCCCTGAACTATAACCATCTTTCCAAGAGGACATGGATCCTGTTTCCATTCTTTACAGTTACACATCAGTGTTGTTGATATTTAAGGATGGGAGACCATCACGTTTGAGATAAGTGCTAGAAAATGGTGTAAAAAGGAGAGAGAACGAAGCAGAAGGCTAATGAACCCAGACTACAATGAGCAGAAAGTAGACCAGACTACTGCCTCTCTGGAAGTTATTGTTCTGGTTTTACTTCTTTCCAGCCAGTTCTCATCGTAAATTGGCTGAGAAGCTGCATCAAATGTAAAACGATCTCTCAATAATTTCCCATGCAGAGACTCAGCAGATACATTCAACCTAAGAATAATGCATGTGTGACTATTCTGAAAGACATTCACAATAGTAATTCACACAGAAACTCAAAGGACAGGCTCCTTTTGGAGGAGGTTGTGCTGAATAAAACATTTTTTAAGACTAGAGATGTTAATGCAGAAAAAAAGTGAGACTTACTTATCAGAAGCTTGGGAAGCCGTGTATTATTATCCTGGCATCTCAATTGAGGTAGAGGGTGCATACATCACCAATATAGGGCCTTGATGTGTATCCTTAAAAATGAAGCATTAATTTTTATTCCAGTTGCTGCTTGTTCAAAAGAAAGCTGGCAGTTTCTCGGAGTTCTGTTGTTTATCTGCTGAAGCTTTGATTATTGTTTATTCTTAAACAATCTCCCTATTAGAACTTAGTAAATTGCTGCCTTTTGGTGGAAAAGATAAAACTCCCTTTCCGCTGATGGAAACTCATGGAACAATATTGGGCGCACTGTGTCCTGATGAACTGGTGATAAAGATAATTTGGGTGGAGAGTGGAACTTGGAGGGTTTGGGCGGATTTCTGTGCTTCTGGATATAATAATTTGCCTGGAGCATCTGGTATAGGCAGACTGGATTTGTGAACAGGACAGGGGTGGGGGAGAGACTAAGATTTTTAGATTTCAGTGAAGTTTTATTAAACAGGAAGACATTGATGGAGAGAAAAAATAAGAACTTCTAATACTCATCTTGAAAGAGTACTGTATTATTGGGAAGGGAGTTCCCTCATTAGCCAGCAGAACTTAGACATTCTTAATGCACAGCCTCTCGGGCAGACTTCACCAATCTACATCTGCATGTTAGACAGCTGTACACTGTGAGTCATGTACAAAGTACGGTTACCCCAACCCCTCCTTGCTGGAGAGGAAGAACTGTTCTTTTGAAAACTGCAGGACAACTCCAGAGAAAGGTGCAAGAACAGATGTGCCAAGGTGAGGTCAGATAGCAGTCTGGAAGAAAGAGAGGTCAAAGTTTCCTGCCCAACCTCTGATTAAAGTGGGACTTCCATGACTCAAAGTGGTGTAGAAGGAATCTGATTCAAGACTCACCTGTTCTAGAGGAACAGGAAAAGGTTAACTAAGTATTGTGTTAGTTTGATACTTGATTTGTCTATCTGGATTGCTCTTTAACCTTTATTCTCTTTGGCATTTATGTTCTTTGTACATGCTCAGTAAATTGTGTGTTTCTATGCAACTTGGGACTTATTTACAGCTGAGTTCCTCTAAATTAACAGCATCACAACCTCGTATTTTGTATGCACAGAGCCTTATAGTGACCTTTATTGTTTTTCAATGGATCAATAGATCTTTTTATTATTTAGCAAATTTAGCAAATTTCATTTAGCAAATTTATTAGTCACAGTATGTGATCTGAATGCTACATTTTCATTTCCTTTACCACTGAATGTTTTAAATGTGCCCACTTTGGTAGAAAAAGACAAAAGAATGGCGAGAGGTAATGTAATAGAAAAAGAGATAACTGTCTTAAAGTGATTCAGATCATTGATCCATTCATCCCAGATAATACTGACTGGGAGTGGATCTCCAAGGTTTCCAGCAAGAGTTTTTCCATCTCTACCTTGAAATGTTGGAGAATGAACCTGTGACCTTTTTCATGCTAAACATGTGCCATACAACTGCATTACATCCTTTTCTGTCAGGCGGACGGCTTGTGAAATGCCACGAACAAGCCAGGCCAACCGCACAGTAAAACCTTACTTAACCTGGAAACTGTCACTTATGCAGACAATACGGCACCCACACAAACACGAGACAGAAGGTATCAGCAGGTCTGGTTTTACCCACTCCCGGTACATCTTCTGATCGGAAAGAAACCAAAAGAAAGCCATCTTTTTTGCCCAGCAGTCACTTGTAGACAGTAGAGATCAGGGTACCCCTCCTCCCCTGCTTCCACTGATGTTTTCCTGCTTCTCTGGTCAACTTCACAAGCTGAGCATATATCATTATTAAAAGATTTACACTTTGCTAACCAGTTCAGCGTCTTCAGACAACTCTGGCTTTTCGGCTAACTTGAGCCGGACATCCTAGAGAGTGAAGTCAAGTGGGCCTTAGGAAGCATTACTAACAACAAAGCTAGCGGAGAAGACAGTATCCCAGCTGAGCTATTTAAAATCCTAAAAGATGATGCTGTTAAAGTGCTGCACTCAATATGCCAACAAATTTGGAAAACTCAACAGTGGCCACAGGATTGGAAAAGGTCAGTTTACGTTCCAATTCCAAAGAAAGGCAATGCCAAAGAATGTTCAAACTACCGTACAATTGCGCTCATTTCACATGCTAGCAAGGTTATGCTCAAAATCCTACAAGCTAGGCTTCAGCAGTATGTGAACCGAGAACTACCAGAAGTGCAAGCTGGGTTTCGAAGAGGCAGAGGAACTAGAGATCAGATTGCCAACATTCGCTGGATCATGGAAAAAGCAAGAGAGTTCCAGAAAAACATCTACTTCTGCTTCATTGACTACTCTAAAGCCTTTGATTGTGTCGATCACAACAAACTGTGGCAAATTCTTAAAGAGATGGGAGTACCAGACCACCTTACCTGTCTCCTGAGAAACCTGTATGCGGGTCAAGAAGCAACAGTTAGAACCGGACATGGAACAACCGACTGGTTCAAAATTGGGAAAGGAGTACAACAAGGCTGTATATTATCACCCTGCTTATTTAACTTATATGCAGAGTACATCATGAGAAATGCCGGGCTGGATGAATCACAAGCCGGAGTTAAGATTGCTGGGAAAAATATCAACAACCTCAGATATGCAGACGATACCACCCTAATGGCAGAAAGTGAAGAGGAACTAAAGAGCCTCTTGATGAGGGTGAAAGAGGAGAGTGCAAAAGCTGTCTTGAAACTCAACATTAAAAAAACCCAGATCATGGCATCTGGTCCCATCACTTCCTGGCAAATAGAAGGGGAAGAAATGGAAGCAGTGACAGATTTTATTTTCTTGGGCTCCAAGATCACTGCAGACGGTGACTGCAGCCATGAAATTAAAAGACGCTTGCTCCTTGGAAGGAAAGCTATGGCAAACCTAGACAGCATATTAAAAAGCAGAGACATCACCTTGCCGACAAAGGTCCGTATAGTTAAAGCTATGGTTTTTCCAGTAGTAATGTATGGCTGTGAGAGTTGGACCATAAGGAAGGCTGAGCGCCGAAGAATTGATGCTTTCAAACTGTGGTGCTGGAGAAGACTCTTAAGAGTCCCTTGGACTGCAAGGAGGTCAAATCAGTCAGTCCTAGAGGAAATCAACCCTGACTGCTCATTGGAAGGACAGATGCTGAAGCTGAAGCTCTAATACTTTGGCCACCTAATGCGAAGAGAGGACTCACCGGAAAAGACCCTGATGCTGGGAAAGACTGAGGGCAAAAGGAGAAGGGGACGGCAGAGGATGAGATGGTTAGATAGCATCACCGATGTAATGAACATGAATTTGAGTAAACTCCGAGAGACAGTGGAGGACAGGAAGGCCTGGCGTGCTATGGTCCATGAGGTCACGAAGAGTCGGACACGACTAAACGACTGAACAACAACAACAAACCAGTTCAGCGTCTTCAGACAACTCTGGCTTTTCGGCTAACAAACGGAGATGAGCACCGGCCCCTAGAGTCGGACACGACTGCACAAAGGTGCGGGGGGAACCTTTACCTTTTTTAACCAGTTAAAATAGGATTTTGGGCAGGGGGTTATGTGTGAGGGGAAGGGATATATATGCATACACAGATGCACATACATAGATACACGCACATAACATCAACAAATTTAATAATTGATTGAGATGCTTTTAAGGCTTATATTTGGTTTGGCTTCCTGAAAAAAGAAGAAAAAGGAAATTTAAATGCAAAAAATGGGGAAGAAAGGGACATTTGAATACTTGTGTGATAATTCATAGTTTGGAATTATATAATGTTTTGAATTCGTAGTTTGGAATTATATAATGTTTCTATATCCGTTAAATTGTAACTTAAGTCATCAGCATTTATCGGATATTAATATTCATTAAATCATGTAAAAAAGAAGTATTGGGAATCAAAAGAAAAACTTGGGAAATTATTGGCTTTTAGACTGGTGGCTCAGCGGGTAAGACGCCAGGCTTGTCGATTGGAAGATCGCAAGTTCGGAGGT
The DNA here is from genome assembly GCA_023362775.1 of Charina bottae. Classification (NCBI taxonomy): domain Eukaryota; kingdom Metazoa; phylum Chordata; class Lepidosauria; order Squamata; family Charinaidae; genus Charina; species Charina bottae. Next base: position 187,362,655 of record JALMGJ010000002.1, on the reverse strand, counting down.
TCGAATCCCTAGCCCTGCGTGCGGAGTGAGCTCCCGCACTAGCTCCAGCTCTTGCCAACCTAGCAATTCGAAAGCATGCAAATGCAAGTAGATGAATAGGTACCACTTCGGTGGGAAGGTAACAGCGTTCCGCGGCGTCATGCGGCCACATGACCGTGGAAGTGTCTTCGGACAACGCTGGCTCTTCGGCTAACAAACGGAGATGAGCACCGGCCCCTAGAGTCGGACACGACTGCACAAATGTGCAGGGGGTACCTTTACCTTTACCCTTAGACTGAAACAGCAGCAGCATATTATTTGTATAATTAAGGATTCTTTGGGTAAAGTATATAATGATTCTGATTCAATAAATTTAACTATTTTATTCTTAAACTTGACTCTATCGTTTTTACTGAATGGTTCCTGATGAAAAATTCAAGTTTTTTTAAAAAATAAAATACGTTTTACAAAAAAGTCTGCCATATTTTGCTGATTTGGTGGCCAAGTCAGTGTTGACTCCTGGTGATTGCTGCCTGGACAAGTCCCTGCAGTTTTCTTGGCAAGGTGTCCTGGGCCAGCCTCTGCCTCAGGACTCCAGCGAGGAGTCAGCAGACGAGCTGCCCCTGTTGAACCCCCAGGAGACCGAAGAAGAGGTAGCTCCAGATCCAAACCCGGCTCCAGAAACAGACCCAGTACCAGAGGGGAGTGGAGATGTGGCAGCATCTCAGCCTCCAGAGGCTGAGCAGGAGCAAACCCTGGATCGTGGTTTGTCCCCGCCCTCCAGCCAGCAGCCAGCTGCTCCCACTCAGACCCCTAGCTCACCTGAGTCGCCCAAGCAGCAAAGGCGGCAGAGAATAAGGGCTGCCTTAAAGGAAAGGCGCAGGAGCGCCCGTTTGGTGGCTAGAGAACAACAGAGGAGAGACAGTGAGTGCAGCCAGGAGCCAGCTGACAGCTGGCTGCCTCAAGATAAATTAGCAGAGTGGCCGTGAGCAAAGCTGTGGAAGCAACTTGCATTATTGCCGCGACCACTTCCTGCATCTCGCCTTGATTTCCTGGACTCCTGATCTTGCTTTGGACTATCGCTAACCTGCTGGCTACAACCCTTGACCGTGGCTCCGGACTCTCGTTTACCTGCGTGTTCCAATCCTGACCTCTGCTATTGGCTTCTCATCTATCCACTGGACTATCCCTGAAACTTGGTTTACCGGCTTTGCTGGCTTGCAACTCACGGTTGGTGGACGGACGTTTGTCTCCTGCTTGATATCTCGCTGTCAGCCTCTGTGAAACCTGACACCAGAGACTAGCCAGCACACAAGGTTTTTCAGAAGTGGTTTGCCCTTGCCTCCTTCCTCGGGCTGAGAGACAGTGACTGGCCCAAGGTCACCCAGCTGGCTTTGTGCCTAAGGTGGGATTAGACATCACGGTCTCCCAGTTTCTAGCCCAGCGCCTTAACCAGGCTAAAAGCCAGACCATAGAGAGCCAGTTCATAAGAAATAATGGGCACTACTAAATCCATGAAAATAGAGAAGACCCCTGGTCCAGATGGTTTTTCTATATAATGGTATTAGATATACTGTACATGGAGTTTTACTCCTATATTGTTGGATGTGTATAATGATACTTCTGCAAATAGAATTTTTCTGTTTTCTTTTTACGAAGATTACATAACAGTAACACTGAAGTCAGGTAAAGCTATTGCCTGATTTTTCTGCTAAATATAAATGTTAAAATGTTGACAGCAACTCTGGCACAGAGATTGCAAACTATATTCATCCTGCACTATCTGGTTTTATAAAAGGGAGACAAGCTTCAGACAATATTAGATTGTTAACTGATAATTTACAAATATAGTAATAACAACTTGAATTGGCAGTGGGGGCTTCATTGGATGAAAAAACAGACACAGATTTAAATACTCCAAATTCTTTAACACATATTAAAATGGATATAAATAGATGTTGGAAATTCCTATGAGTTTATAGGAAAGAATAAATATTGTTAAAATGAGTATTACTTCTACATTCACAAATTTTCTAAGAGGAGGCTGTTTTTTAAATCCTTTTAGGCACTTTAAACAGATTAAGTTATAATTGCAACATTCACAAGAAGTTGGGGTTTCAATTTTCAGATTTTCACCTTTTCATTCAGCTTATATTTGGATTTTCACTTTTGGGGGGAGGAGAAATGACATTGAGATGCAGGAATTTGAGAACAATAGTCCAGTTAAGAGCATTTGGGTAAGAATACAAAGGATGGAAAACAACAACGTTATTATTGTGAGAGTGTGCTGTATAGACCATAAAGCCAGGTGGAAAATTTGGATAATGCCCTCTTGGAGAACTTTCTTACAAAACTTTCCAAAAAGAGAGTAATAATAGAAGACTGAACCTATCTGGACATATTTTGGAAATCTAACTTGATCAGTATTGCCACCAAAGGCCACAGTGTTCTTTCTGACTGTTTAATTATCCACAAGCTTAAAAAAGAAGCAAAGGGATCAGCTCTCCTAGATCTGATTCTAATCAATAGAGAAGAGCTGGTGGAAGAAGTAAAAGCATGCAGCTGCACGGGCCATTGCTGGTGCCCCTAGATCGGCACATATAACACCATTGTTACGTGAGCT